>JAVYIG010004403.1:0-162923 GCA_035222895.1 Strongylocentrotus droebachiensis
GGTAGGTATGGGTATGGACAACTACCATAAAAAAGGGAGGAGGTATGGGGGTTGGGGAGAATTTTTTATTAGAGGTCAAAGGTCAATGACCTCTGCCTAAATCACTTAAAATTGTATTTCAGCAACAAAATATGGTATATAGATGATCTTGGTGTAAAAATGCATAGAATTACGAAAGAAGATGACATAGAATAACTACTGACCCTTAGAATGAAATCTTGACCTCCGAAAATGAGGTCAAAGGTCAAAAAACTACTTTATCTCTAAAATATGTCATATTTATAACAGTAAAATTACCATATCATATACAAATGAGCACAACAAATCAAAGAGGCTAATTTCAACTTATTTTGGCGGATATGGGGGTATGGGGGTTATTATTTATTCCAAGAGCAGAGCGGGAGGGGTAAATTTCCTTTCTGAGGGTCAAAGGTCATTGACCTTGCACTAAAACACAATACATTGTATCTCAGCAACAAAATAAGGTATATAGATGATATTGGTGTCAAACTGCACAGGATTACGGAAGAAGATGACATAGAATAACTACTGACCCTTAGAATAAAATCCTGACCTCCAAAAATGAGGTCAAATGTAAAAAATATACGTCTTATCAGTAAAATGTCCTATAAGTAACAGGGAAATGATGATATTATGTAAAAATGAGCACAAACAATTTGAAAAGGCTAATTTCAACTTAATGTGGCAGGAATGGGAGGTATTATTTATTCCAAAAAGAGAGGAGGGGGAAATTTCCTTTTTGAGGGTCAAAGGTCATTGACCCCGCACTAAAACACTAGAAATTGTATTTCAGCAACAGCATGTTTTACATAGGCCTCGATGATCTTGGTGTCAAAATGCACAGAATTATACTGGGAGATAAACTGGCGGCTCTGTTTTTTTAAACTGTAACAGTTCTCCTTGGATCAGATATAGACCTAATCAATTTCTGTATAACTTGCAGGAATTATGAATATGTGTCCTATCTGTGAAATGTAAACGTTAGCAGTGTCCTAGTATTCACACTCTCAATCTCTATCTTTTCCCTCTCCCCTCCTCCCCATCCCTTTCTTTCTCTCCCCACCCCCTCCCTCTCTCAATCTCTCTCAATCTCTCTTTTATTTATTATTTGTTATGTATACCTTTTTAATAGTTTTGCGGGACTTCTGTAGATTATGTTGATCCGTAATCATTTGAGGTAAGCTCTGCTCCAGGATGAGGAAAGAAAGATCAAGAGAGTTCAAAATAACAGGAAATAGCACCCACCTCTTATCCGGCCTAGGCCCATTTTGTCATAAGATAAGACCAAAATATGTGATTGCCAGATGATTTTCTTTGAAAGCAACACGGATTTGGTTCTTCTATGATTATAAACACAACGATATAGTTGTTCATATATCTTATGTATTTTACAATGTGTGACCAAGACAATTTTCCATGTGTTCTCGTGAATTTGGATGAATACAAAGAATTTAATTTAATTTGATTTAATTTTATAAATGAATTAACACAAAAATGAAGCCAATAAACAATAAATATCAATAACAATGTAATATAAAGTCACAGTTCAGTTGCACAATCATAAAAAGCATGCAAACATGTTGAATGTACATACATCTTCTGCACTTGAATCACGGGTTCTCCTCCTATTCCGCCTGCTACATCGGGTGGCCATGTCTCGGGTACTACCCTCTACTGAAATAAAATATAGATATAAATGGGAAAACCTCTTTTTGATACAAGAAATACATGAACCCATTGATTTACATTAGTTATTTTCGGTTGTGAAAGTTTATCAGAAAAACACTGGGAAAAAGAAGAAAAATATTTATATTTTGTAGTAAGTGATCACACAACCCGCCCCCCCCCCCCCCACCCCTCACTGAACGAAATATTGTTCGGCGCGATTTTCACATTTTCGGGGTCAAAGACGCAAACAAGTTTATGCTCACTACCTCCCCCCCCCCCCCCCCCCCCGCCACTGGAGGATAAGGCCATGAAAACAGGAAAATAAGTGATTCACAGAAATTCAGAATGCGTCTTTTTTAATAAAGGTATTTGTCCCATTTGCAGTCCTAAAAAATGACAATGTTTAATTCCAATGGCATTCGAAAGATAATACTGATTTAGAACTTCTTTCAAAAGGAAAGGGCTGGAAAATGTCTTTTTGTGGGAAAATAACGACGATTTGTTGTCAAATCGACATAAGGGACTGCTATCACTTATGTAAATAGTCTGATTTTCAGACCCTCGTATGTTTTGTGCTGCGCAAAGATTCAATCAGCTTGATTTTGGCCATTACAAGAAGTGGGTTATTGATGTAGATAAAATGATACATGTACCTGTTACAGCTCATTTTATGTATTTTATTACCAAAGAAAAAAAGATGTCAGTCACACGTCACTCAGTAGTGTCTGACAGTGAAGTCTAGGAGGTAAACGGTTTCCTTGCATAAATTGAATACTAGGACACTGCTAACGTTTAAAATTCACAAGAAGGACATACATGACATATTCATGATTCCTGCAATGTTCTACATAATTTGATGTTGGCTGCAAAAGTCTTTAAGGTAGCATAATTCCATTCGATTTTCTCAGGGCTCTATACAGGGGGCCATCAATAGTCTAATTCTAGTATTATTCTGCTATTTAATCACTTACATTTTACTTTTTACTTAATATAATATATTATATATAATATTTTTTCCATAATTACCAGGGTGGGGCTAAAAACTTGTAATGACGCGCGCGATCACTTATCCCAGCCGGTTTGGAAAACGGGCACATGCCCGGTGCCAGGTGTATCTCCGGTTTGTTGGTGTATGATCATATGAATATCCCCGATTTCCCGGGCATAATAATACACTCAGCAACAGCATGTTTTACATAGGCCTCGATGACCTTGGTGTCAAAATGCACAGAATTATACTGGGAGATAAAAAAAATATGACATGGATTCTTCACCACCAAAATATGAGGTTGAAGGACAAAAAATGAGCAGAGGGGGGTGGGGGGGGGGGGGGGTAGTTTGTGTATGTAAAGTATATGTACAATTTGCAGATACTACTCACAACTTAGAACTTACAGTAACTATTGGCAACAGAATACAAATTAATAATACTTCAGTCTGTATCCTCTTCATCGCTACCAATAACTTCTTCTGCATCTATGCTTTCTGTTCCATTGGAGCATTGTCCACAGCACACTCAACATGCAGATATACATGACATGCCAGCGTTCATACAGCTGCATTTCATGTTTTGACACTGCCTTTCCCCTTCTTTGCAGTTGCAACAAATTCCTTTAAGAAGGTTGTATGGCGCGATACCAACATACAGCATCTTTGGTTTGAGTTTTCTGTTGGAATCTAACTCCCATCCTTTTCCTTTGGGATTGACACTAATGAACTTTAACCCCCCCCCCTGCTCATTTTGTCCTTCAACCTCGTATTTTGGTGCCAGGTGAAGAATTCATTTCATATTTTGTTTATATCCCAGTATAATTCTGTGCATTTTGACACCAAGATCATCGAGGCCTATGTAAAACATGCTGTTGCTGATACATAATTTCTAGTGTTTTAGTGCAGGATCAATGACCTTTGACCCTCAAAAAGGAAATTTCCCCCTCCTCCTCTCTTATAGGAATAAATAATAACCCCCATTCCCGACACATTAAGTTGAAATTAGCTTTTTCGATTTGTTTGTGCTCATTTTTACACAATATCGTCATTTTCCTGTTAGTAATAAGACATTTTAGTGATAAAACGTATATTTTTTACCTTTGACCTCATTTTTGGAGGTCAGGATTTTATTCCAAGGGTCAGTAGTTATTCTATGTCATCTTCTTTCGTAATCCTGTGCATTTTGACACCAAGATCATCTATATACCATATTTTGTTGCTGAAATACAATGTATAGTGTTTGAGTGCAAGGTCAATGACCTTTGACCCTCAGAAAGGAAATTTACCCCCCGCTCTGCTCTTGGAATAAATAATAACCCCCATACCCCCATATCCGCCAAAATAAGTTTAAATTACCCTCTTTGATTTGTTTGTGCTCATTTGTATATGATATGGTAATTTTACTGTTATAAATATGAAATTTTAGAGATAAAATAGTTTTTTGACCTTTGACCTCATTTTCGGAGGTCAAGATTTTATTCTAAGGGTCATTAGTTATTCAATGTCATCTTCTCTCGTAATTCTGTGCATTTTGACACCAAGATCATCTATATACCATATTTTGTTGCTGAAATACAATTTTAAGTGATTTAGGCAGAGGTCATTGACCTTTGACCTCTAATGAAAAATTCTCCCCAACCCCCATACCTCCTCCCTTTTTTTTGGTAGTTGTCTATACCCATACCTACCCAAATCAGTTGAAATTAGCTTCTTTTAAATTTTTTCACAGATTGGCTCAATATGTGGCTAATTTAGGGTTACTATTCCTTAAAACGTGAGAAAATGGAATTCTTTCATTTTGTGAAGACAACGTTTACAGTTCTTCCTCTTTTGCTTTGACAAGTGCCATTTTCCTCTTAATAACTGCCCCCCTTTCCCCTCTGATATGTGCCCCTAACGTGCCCCTTTAACGTGCCCCATTTTTTTTAATAAGTGCTCATTTTCCATGTGATAAGTGCCCCAAAGAAAATAAAAAAAATAATAAAACATGAATTGAATCACATACTTTTTTTAAATTTAATTCAAAGAAAAGGAGAGTTTTTTGGAATTAAACTTCCTGAATAATCCGCATGCCCTTATATTTATCAATGAAGGTTTTTATAATACATGTAGAGATACGCGCATATCATGGAAATATTGTTAACGAATGGGAAAGCGTGTTTTTTTTTTTAATTATAGGTTGAGAACACATGAGCCCATGAACACTGGCGTACTGAAGGGGAGGGGGGGGGGGGGGTCAGTTGCCCCCCAAAGAAAATTCAAACATGGTTTATTTCTAATTCGATACCAGTGTTTTACAAATGTTGCTGAAATGACATGATTTTTCCAAGATTTTTTTCTCAATTTATTTTGTTATATATTCTATTTAATGCGTTTGTTGGAAAATTACAAATTCCCCAATTTACAGTGAGGCAAACAAATATACTTTTTTAAGAAGCCTTAATGTCATGGTCTGCAGAACGGCGGGGGTCGGGGCTCGAGCCTCACACAATTTTTTGAAAAAGTATGTTAAAAAGAAAAAGAAAGGAAGAGAGAAAGAAGTGAGGTATCAAAATATGCTCAATTAAATGCCTAAACCCCTGAACTTACGAGGGCTCCGCCCCTAGGACCACCAAGGGCCCTAATAAGTCGGACCCCTGACTGCTCATCTGACCGTTATTAAATGCCTAAAACCCCCGAGCTTCATGGGGCTCAGACCCCTGGACCCCCTCCAGTTAGTGACCTGCCAGTTTCACGAATAAGGTATCAAAATATGCTCATTGGCCATAATTAAATCCCTAAAATCTCTGAGCTTCCGGGGGCTCCACCCCTGGACCACACCAGGGGCCCTAAGACGGGGCCTAATTAGTTAATGCTCATCTGACTGATGAAATGCCTGGACCGCACGCCAATTATTGACCTGCCAGTGTCACAAAATACGGTTATCTGACCGTTATTTAATGCCTAAAACCCCTGATCTTACGGAGGCTCCGCCTCTGGACCCCACGCCAATTTATGCTCAACTCGCTTTGCTCACTACACTCTACCTGAACGTTAAAGCTCCTCTTTGAAAAACGTTCTGCAGGGCCCGCATGTAACATGTACAAGTGGTGGCGGTGCAGGCCTGCATGTAACATGTAAAAGTTATGGTGCTGGTGCAGATTTTTCTTCTCCCCCCCCCCCCCCCCATTACACCACTGCCCCTGAAAGGTGAGTCCCCTGGAATGTTTTCCCCTCCCTCCCAAACTGCTTCCAGCGCGCCTTCTCCCAGCTATAGAGCAAAAAGGATCACAATTATATCCATAATGTAACCTTTCATAAAAATGCATTTATTATCAATATATACCTGACATTGAGGAAGTGTAATATGATATAGGAGGGAGATTTCAGTATCGCATGTCAATACAAACGAGAGAATCACTTTCCAGTTGAACGAATGCCAATTACTAGGAACCAATCAGGGAAAACCAAAACCACTCATGCACCGTTGAGTAAGCCATCAAACACGAACAGACAAAAGAACGACGGAAATGAAACAATCATTTTACAAAAAAGCAGGACCAAATATTTGCACTGTATTACAAAATTCAGTCCGACATGATTATGAAGGCGAAGATAATTTATTGTGTGCTCTGCTTTACAACAAAGATCTATGCATTGTATGTCCGTCGTTATCTATCATTTTGAGTACCCCAAACAAGCCATTATGGAACTTTACAAACGGATAGCTATCTTCGCGATAATATGCACAGGAGTTTGTTTGGCTGTTGATCCAGGTAAATTATTTCACTGATAATTATTTACATCCTGTTGATGCTCATGCAGACATAATTCATAATTTTGTTTGTTAAAGGTAATACAAAGTTTTGGTAAATTTTGAAAATTGGCTGGATAGTGATTCTTTACAATTTATTTAGATGCCCCTGTGGATGTATTATAAGCACCAGAAAATTTAGCCCCTAAAACACTTCTGCTTTCGAGAAAATTTGAATTAAAAAAATTACCGGTGCTCCCGGTAAATTTTGATGAATTTCAAATAGCGCCTACGGCCAAACAATGGTAGCTGCGACCATGAAAATCTCAGAATATGTAGTTGTGGTATATAATTTCCAAATGGGAATAGCCAATCGGTCGATATTCTAGTCAAGAAACATTATTTTATAGCTAAATTGATATCTTGACCTTGAGAGGGAGCTATACAACATGAACAGCTTATTATTTACAATTTCATCACTTTAGACTCGATTTCAACAGCGACAACGGTTACTGAATATTGTAAGATCACATATGCTTCCAATATGTTAATTTGAACCAAATTCATGACCCCATACCAAAACTTTGTATTACCTTTAACCTAAATCAGAACTCAACTTTGTCTTTCAATGAAACCGATGAACCTATATATGTGTTTACCTATTCAGTGTTTTTTCAACGGTAATGATTAATTCCCCCAATGCATTCTAAAAAGAAAAATAGTAAACTTGTGCCTTTAACTCTACCACTCTTTTATTTATAGTAAGTACGATTACAGATTGTTTCGATTTCGATATCAATATAGCTACAGTTTAATCATGTTAACCGAGACATTCATTATAGATCAATAGAATAGACCAACACTCCACGGGACCACGTGTATAGTATCGGTCTCATGAATCCTTAAAAAGATTGCCAGGACCGCATGCCACTGTCGATCTCGTGGGCTTTCGTTCTCGTGAAGCAATATTACATTTTCATAAACGCCCGCGAGAGCAAAATTGTCGGTCTTGTGAGCTGTCAGTAATGTGTGCCGCCGGGTTCATAAACTGTGAACTAAACTATAAGAAGGGCCGATTTGAAATCTGCCGGTCTCTATACGGCCGTGACCGTATTAAAGGTAATACAAAGTTTGGGGATTTTTTGAAAATTGGGTGGATAGTGATTCTCTAAAATTTTGATATATTTGGATGCCCCTGTGGATGTATTATAAGCACAAGAACATTTAGCCCCTAAAAGCACAATAAAACACTTTACCGGTGCTCCCGGTAAATTTTGACCATGAAAATCTCAGAATATGTTGTTGTGATATATAATTTCCAAACGGGATAGCTAATCGGTCGATTTTAGTCAAGAAACATTGTTTTATAGCTTAATTAATATATTAAACTTGAGAGGGAGCTATACAACAAGAGTATTATTATTTACAATTTCATAACTTTAGACTCGATTTCAACCGCGAAAACGATCACTGGATAGTGTAGGATCGCATATGCTTTCAATATGTTCATTTTAACCAAATTCATGACCCCTTACCAAAACTTTGTATTACCTTTAAAGTTGACTGAAACATTTGACAATAACGAGAGGCCTCACAAGTACATGTAGCTTTTAATGCTTCTCCAATATTTGTTTAGCATACATTGCGTACATGTATGCTTTACCATGAATCCCTGGTTTTACCCATCATTGCCTATCACCTATATCCTGACTCCATTTTATATTATTAGATTGGTCATGTGACTTTGAAGAGGACAAATGTGGAATCATTGAGACAGAAGGGAATTGGACAATCGGCACAGGTACGTGGTAGACATTTTACTGAAACGTCCATGCCTCTTCCTAAAACACATCTTATGTTGACTATTCAGCCTTTATAAACGAGTAATACAGAACCAAATACGAAATGATTATATTGTATATCTGTTGAATTTTCTTGTTTTCTCACATCTGTTTTACCATTGCCATCAACACTCATATTATTAAGAGGACCGTTGGCTTGGAGTGACGAGCAAAAACAGCTATCTGTGTAAAACTCTCATAGGAGAGATCCTTGGTTCAGTCAGTGCTCAGTGCTTACATCCTTGGACAAGGTGTTTCACATACATTTGTCTCTCTCTACCCAGGTATAAATTCAATGCTGCTTCAATGATAATGATAGTGCCCTCAATACAATCAGTAATACGTGGTTAGCCTGAATAAATAGGACCAAATCTTGATTGTAAATACAAACAAATAATAAATAAGGTATTTCCCTATTGAATGGATACAGGGGACCTACTTAAGGAATATTGCTAGAGTCAGAAGGTTTATTGACCAGTCTGCCTGTCATAATGTTGTGCGTTCTTTAGTTCCATACTTGATAGATTCCAGGCATTTAGTGGCAGATGTGTCTACAAGCAGTCCACGTGACATGTTCATATTCTCCATCCCGCACAAGTTCACATCACCGCGAGGAAATTTATCTTTTGTATACGTCTTTGGGGGGACTGATTCATCTATGTCGGTCAAGGTCTGCAGGGGAGCGAGTGAACCTGCATTTAGAGTTGCTGGTACGGGAATTCCAACGGCAGTTACTGAAGTCGTTCCTTATTCATGTGCAAGTAAAATGGATGTTGAGGTTTGTAATGCAAGGAATTATTTTCTAGTTTTCTTTGATATTCTTCCTTCAAGCATGTTTCAAGCATGCTGACACAAGATAGATCTCACGTTTGTATTTTTGTAATTTTAAGGCCTAAATAAAGTTGAAACATAATCATAACCACATGAATTATTATTTATATTGCACAATATATCATAACATTGTTTAAAAAATAGATTTATTGGATATAAACAAGCGGTAAATAGTTGTATAACTGCTATAAAATTTGATGAGTATTGTCAGGCCTTAGAAAAGCTAACCTAGGTCTTAATTTATATTATACTATACATGCATGTGTTTTGGATTTTACTCTTAGATTTATTTTTAAAATCCGTTTGGGAATATATTGAAGATCACTTAGCAATGTCTAACAGGATATTTCCGAAAAGAGAAGGCATTTTTGTTCTCCCCTGTTCTTAAATCATTCTTCATTATTGCAGATAACATTCATTGTCATAAGGGGTGGTGTAGCTCCTCTGATCACAGTAGACAACATTCTAATATATGAAACACCATATATAGGTAAGTAGTTAAAGATACATTACTCTAGAAGTATAGGTGCACCTAATGCAATAAAGTTCGATCTACAGAAGATCCATCTTGTTATGAATCTAAAGAGAACGACTGAATTAATAAAACCCCATTTAAATACATCGTAATAGAGATGTGATTCTAACACGGTAGCCAATGCTTTCAAGAAAAAACTAAAGTGCAATGTCAGTTCCATTTTTTATTGCCTTTTGAAACCCTGTCCGGATTACGTATTATATCAATGTCATGTTCGCACGACCATGTCAATATAATGATGCCCATGGCACACTTCACGATCCTCCTGTGATCGATTTTCTAGGAAATTACAAGTATATCAGATATGGAAGTCTCAATTACTAACATCATTTTCCTGATCTAATTTGTGAATAATATTAATAATGCTAACAACAGGAATTTTAGTGCATTTTTTCTTCTTCTAAGATTCACAGCCAATCCGGTTTCAAATACATATAATCGCTTTATTGGTGACGTCACTGCGACTGTGATCCGATTTAGCCACTTCTCCTCAGAAGAAGCATGAAATCCCTTGAAAGTTATATTTTGTTTTCATATGACTAATCAGATACTCGATCATTCCGATTTTACACGTTTGAATGTCCATATGAAATGCTACTGCAATTAATCAAAAATCGGATCAAAGTCAGATCATATAATATGCGGTGGGCTTTAGTAAAATCGTCTCATGTTTATTTATTGAACGTCATTGCGATCTTCTTTGAATTTACTTCCTTTTAAAAATACACAGATCCATCTGTAACAAGACAACCATCAACTGAACCAAACAGCACAAACCTCCAGTCCAAAGCACACACCCCTACTAGCTCCACAGGCAAATCAACCACTTCCATAGAAGGTAAATGTCATTTTCATTATTGGAATATATCTAACATGTCACATTTCACAAGATTCCTTCATATTTCACCTCCAGTTTTGTTTTTCTTACCGTGTATATGTATTAATACTCTGTATGACTGTTCTCCCTCGCTTGCCTTTGCCTACACGTGATATCAAGAAGATGTAGTATTATTCACTCAGTTCAAGTCAACTCAATTCAACTCAAAACAATTTCGTTTTTCTCGGAGCTTACATTTGCCTAGAGCCTTTCGCAATACATTCTACACAAAGTAGCGAACACAATTTATGTAATTAAAGAAAGGAATTTCGTTATGTTCATGATCGCAACTATAGACGTGTTTAATTGGGTTAAGATTGTTATTCGTATAGACAAGCGTATCTTAGACAAGGTAAATGTAGTAAATTATCCATTCATAATGATCATGATGATAACAATAATGATAGTGCTAACAATAATGATGATAAGCATTATTTTGTATGGTGCAGTTTATTTAGAAGCTATAGTCCAAGGCACACAAGAAGAAATAGATGTAGACGAAGAAGAAGAGTCGGAATAAACGTGTGCCATATTCTCGACATGCTCTAACCCCATCTCTGGACACAATGAAATTATGTATTTACTGCTCCCCAATATATGCATGTCCATTTGGGTAAATGGTAACGATGCTAGATACTTGTTTTTACACACAGCTCCATATGCAGCTATAGGTGGTGGAGTTGCAGCAGCAGTAGTAGTATGCATCATTATCATCATTCTTGTTTATAGATGCAAGTGAGTATGGTTACATTCTAAGGTTATAAATAGTCCTTTAAATGTTGAATGATTAATGGCAAGTATAGACTGCATAAGGAGGTGAGAATTCAATTTCAATCAATCATCAGTATATTGTAGAAGTTAAGATATTTCAAACGAACGTCAAAAAGCTTCAAATAGGCAGTTATTAGCCTTTGTGCAAGAAGTTCATCCTTCATTTTTAAAAACGTCACATCATAATTCAACATGCTAAAAGCGAGGTAAAACAACTTTTTTGGGGAACGAAATAAAATACAGCCAGATAAACTCTCTGACAAAAACCAAACTGTTAATCATTAGTTGCAAACAGTATATTGCTGAAATAATTCAGTCAGTGAAAATAGGCCTACCCGGCCATGGTAGCTGACAGGTATTGTTTCTTCTCCTTACGTATTGCCTCTCTCATAGGTGCAAGCCGAAACAAGACCCAAACAATGGTTCCGGTCTCGAGGAGATGGCAGGTGAAGAAGCACCACCTCCTGGGTACGAGACTACGATTGTGGCTTTTCCCGAAGCCTCTGGCAGTGGCACTTTGCGCATAAACATGGAGGTAAAATGTCCAGAATCGAACCGCTAAAAATAAGATTTGACCAGAATCCAGGGGGGTGTTTCACAAAGACTAAGATCGACTTTAAGTTGGACTTAACTATGTCACTGGTTGCTCACATCATTGGGCTCTCAATCATGGTCTAATATTTTTTCCTTAAAAAATGAATGATAAAAAAAATGTAAATTCTGTAGATTTGTGACCATGATTTGTACGTACGTCCCTTGAGAGTTGAGAGACCACCCAGCTGGAAAGAACACACTCATTCACACTCATTCACAGTGTGAATCACACAGTGAATCACAGTGTGCTCCATAATGTTAAATTGGGTGCGTTTTCACATTGTGGTTCACAGTGTGGATAACCGGAAAAGGAAAGAACACACGCATTCACACTCATTCACAGTGTGAATCACACTGTGTTTCACACTGTGAATCACAGTGTGCTCCACAATGTTAAATTGGGCACGTTTTCACATTGTGGTTCACAGTGTGGATAACCTGAAAAGGAAAGAACACACTCATTCACACTCATTGACAGTGTGAATCATACTATGTTTCACACTGTGTTCACAGTTTGAACTGTGATTTCACACTGTGATTCACACTGTGATTCACATTGTGAATGAGTGTGAATGAGTGTGAATGAGTGTGTTCTTTCCAGCAGGGCAATGCCAGTAAATGGTGAGAGAAATTGTGGCACTATAATGGCCTGCCATAGTTAACTCCAACTCAAAGTCGGTCTTAGTCGTTGTTAAACATCCCCAGGACTCATACTCATCTTCGATTAGAAAATCCACGGGTTACCTCTTTATCAATGCATTCTTTGTAATGTTTGCTTGTATGGTGTATGTCTTCAGAATTCTAAATAATTTGTCTTCTTTGGAATCTGACTATTTCAATAAAAACCTTTATGATATAATTATCGTTGCTCTGTAACTGACAGAACTAAATTGATCATTCCCAAAAACAGATTCTCATCAACTGAAAGACGTTTTAAGTGGCTGCATCGAATATGTGGAACGACGTCGCACTTTTCATCAGTAACTCAAAATAAGAACTCGTCTTTGTTTTTAAAAGGTCATTACCCCCCCCCCCCCTCCTTTCCGTGTTATAAATAATTTGATTTAATTATGTTCTTATTAATGGTTCTATTCGGCTTATTTTATTATTCTTTGTAAGCTTTTTTTTTTTTGCTTTGGTACTTTTGTGTTTAGGTTTTAATTTAATGCCTCTAAATATTGGATATTACTATCATTTTATATCTTTAGAACGACCAGCAAGACGAGATCGAGAATGAATATTTAACGCCCCGAACGAAGAGAGGGACCATGCTGCAGGCAGAGTATGTCAACATGAATACCAGAGACAACCCAGTAGTCATGGTAACGGAGGATAACTACGAAAACATGGCGGACGATGCTGCAGGTAAGCACGCCGTAACTTCGAAGGAAGCGGAATATTCGGTTGTAATCTAAAGCTCAAAGGAGGGAAATCTGAGTTCATGATTTTATAGGCTCAAAGGTCATGCTGAACAAGATCCCGGAAAGCTTCATTACAGTTTGTGATGCTCAGATCAGCCCTACAAATAAATGCCGGAACTTTGGTGTTCTCATCGATTCGAACATGACTCTAAATCACAATATATCCCACACACACATTGCCATTAGATTCCAACTCTGCAACCTTTCGCACATCCGAAGATTATTTTTGTCTCACCTCCCTGCTGACACGCGTAAGGCTACTGAAACCTTGGACTTGGGCATTCCCTTATTTCTTCCCGCTTAGACTTTTAAATTCTCTTCTGATACATCTTCCTGACTACCAGCTGCAACGTCTCCAAAAACGTCATCAGAACTAAGCGGTCCCTACTTATAGCGCTCACTAGAGGCGCCACTTACATCTCACCCGTCATTCAGGCACTGCACTGGCTTTCTGTCCGCCAACGCATCATCTTCAAAGTCATTCTTCTCGTCTATCAAGCTCTTCATTGCACTGCATCCTAATACATACAGGACCTAGTAAACCTCAACGAACCACCACGACGACTCCGCTCTGCTCAAACCCAACTTCTTTGCATCCCACGTTCACGGCACTTCTGGGCCGTGAAGGCGATCGCTTTCAAGTTCTTGCCCTGAACTGTGGAACACACTCCATCCAGCCTGACTCCATCCTCACCTCCGAAATGGATTTACCTCTTCATGTTTCGAATATCATTCTACATGTAAATAGTAAGGCCCCCCCCCCAAAAAAAAAAAAAAAAACATGTTTAGCGTCCTGTTTTTTGGAAAAATAGGAAGGAGGAGGCCCTTTTTTCAAAATGGCCGCTCAAAATGGCCGCTCGGTACATTTTCCCTGACAGTGGGGCTATTTTTCAAGATGGCTGCCGACATTTTTTTATATTTTTAAATCAGAAATACATCCATTTTAACAGTTTTTTCATGTTTTTTTTTCTTTTATTATTATTTTTTATTAATTAAAAAATGTCATTAAAAAATTTCAAAAAAGAAGAAAAGGAGGCGGCCCCCAGAAAAGGAAGCGGGCGGGTACGCTAAACATGTTTATTCTTTTAAATGGCCTAAATGCTTAATTCTGTAACTTGCATTGAGGTATGGAGGAACAAGATAATCAGTTAAATTATACTGGAGGCGCACACAAGTAGTTAATTCCAGTCAACTTAATTGTCTTGTATTAGTAACATTTTATTCTAGTTCTGCTTTTAAGCTATTAAACATGTTGAATAATTCTACTGAGTTAGACAGTACTACTTGTGCGCTTAGATAAATGTACTCATTGTGATTATTGTTATATAGCTATTAGTGTAACCTAACTCTTATACTTTTGTGATGATGATGATGATACAGGTGCCATTGCCCCTACATTTTGTCTTCCTTTTTATTGCTATTATTATTATCATTAGTAATTATGTTCTCATTTTCATTATTATTAGGACTAATAATGGTATTAGTACTAGCATTAGTATTAATATTATAGTATTAATGACTGCTTTGAGAGAAATAGTTGTTTTATTACGCTCAAGGGAAGGTTAGAATTGTGCTATTCCCCGAGGCTTGCCGAGGGGAATAGCCCAATTCTAACCTTCCCGAGAGCGTAATAAAACAACTATTTCTCGAATATTAAAGCAGTCATTAATACTTTTATATGCCGAAAAAAAATAGACTAAAAAATAAAAATAAAAAAATATTTTTCATTTTTGTCGAAGACGGGATTCGAACTCTTGCGTACAACAAGAGGTGTATCAGAAACCAACGCTTAGACCACTAGGCTATTGCGCGTCGTTAACATGCTTGGCAGTTTTCTCCAATATATATGAAGGGGTGACCAAAGTTCGCGCAGATTTTAGAACAAATTAGAAAATGTGATATTCGATCCATGTTTTCTCATATTCTACACATATTTATTTATTTTAATTACTACCAAATGGACGGCAAAGTATTTTACTACCAATTGGTTCAACTACAACATTTATCGTCGAAGGATTTCGGAGATATCGCGATCTAAAAATTCGATGTCCGATCGTGCATGCGCGCTGCATCTAAAAAAGTCATAAAAACAACGAGACCTAAGTTCACGCACGGGGGTTAACAGCTGATTTATACAAAAATACGATCCATCAAAAATAAGGTAATTTGATAATTTGCAAGGCAAAATATCATACAACCAGACGGTACCACTTATTACTTACAATTTTGAGGATATCTGCTCTCAAAATGAAGATTTCCAGACCCTTATCGGTAAGTTGGTAATTTTTCGGAACGGACGCAAATAACTGCAAAATGTGCCGATCTTTTGTCAATATTTTCACAATTTCGCACCCAATTCCAAAGAAAATTTCGTTTCTGGGTAATTTTATGATCCTCTTTCCATTGGTGATATCAGATTTTCGAAATCTTACCGATTTTTTGAGAAAGCGAACTTTGGTCACGCGCGAACTTTGGTCACACAGCCATACATTAAAATGGATTGAAAACGGCTCTGCGTGAGGGCCTCGCAAAAGCTCCATGAAACGGGCCCTTCTTTTACTTTTGCAATGCATATTGGCACGAACTTAGATCAAGATCTATCGGCAGATGTTGTTTTTTTGTTTTTGAGAGTTTATTTTCGTCTTCATGTCAACAATGCAAGATAAAATTGTCGGTAAGATCGATCGAGATTCAATTGTAGACCAATCCTTCGCACACATACGGTATTCTCCATCGCTCAAACCATTTTTTAACATGTAAACCTATGGGGTAACCATGGAGTAACCATGGTTATTAAAAATAGTGAAATGTTTTATGCATGGTTACCGAGAATTTTACAGGAACAGTTGAAGTTTATGAATGCAATTCGACCAATCAGATGGCTGGATTTCTTAAGTGAGGTATATAAATATATTTATTCTCTCTCTTCCATTATGTTCCAAAATAAACAGTGAAATTAGATTACAGGCGGCGACATGTTTAAAGAGCAAACGCTTTTGTGTCGGGAGTGCCGTAAACATTAAAACCTAAAGAAAAACAAACAAAAAGCCAATACATTTTAAATTAAAAAAAGTTATTATGGGCATAAAATGAATAACAGAAAAAGCATTAGTTGATAAATACACTGATAAATAAATGCACACTCTTGATATTGTGTAATTTTAATTAAAGTTAAAATATGAAATGAGAATGTAATTGTTATACCCTTGTCTTTGGATGTACTCCGAAGTTTTTGCGGATAACCCTATTTAACATCAGATTTAGATTAGTTATATTTGTATGGTATGAACTCCCCCAAAATAATCTAGTAATTAAGAAATTTATGGAAGGATGAACGAACAGTGCAAACTTCTTGAAATGTATTTTGTACATTGCATAAATCTTCATATCATGTGTGAACATTATTATGACGTGTTTAAACACGTTAGATAGAACGTGGCTCTATTTCTCGTAGAGAAGCTTTTTGTATCTGAATATGGTATGACTGTATTTCATTGTTCATACATTATTGGTTGAGAAAAAAGAAAATGAGTGTATTTTTGGCTGATGTCGAATATTACATTTTAAATCAGAATCACAGATATTTCGTTGTTTCATAGACTGGTATGTATGCAGCTGTGAAAAGTATGAATGTTCTTTGAAGAAAGTTATAAGAAAATATTTCGGTATTAAAAGGGGAGAATACTCTTGCCATAATCAGATATCAGTTTGCTCTGTATAAACTTACACAACATTGACAATTTCTCTCTTTCTGAAGAATATAATTCAAGATAGCGCCATCATGTGTTATGAGAAACAAAAGTTGATGGCTCAGAACTTCAGGACTGGTTTGCAGGCCTATATAATAATAGAGTGACCTTTGAGTGAGGAGGTCTAGTCTCTATACCTTTTTATTTAAATCAGTCATTAACACGGAAGATTGATAACTATCGGAGCAATTTATACCGAAATTCCAGTACTCACGTTATCATGTTTAACATTTTATTTAGAGACAGAGAGAGAGAGAGAAGAAGAAAAAAAAAGAGAGAAAGAGGAAAAAAGAGAGAGAGAGAGAGAGAGAGATGAAAGAAGAGAAGGGAGATAGCGAGAAAAAAGAAAGAGAGACAGAGAGAATGAGAGAGAGAGAGACAGCATGTCCACACACAAAACAATTTATCCCGAAACGTCGTATAAAGAATCATAGTCTAAATTTCAGAGTGTCCTCACACAAGAAACGTCATATAATTAATCATCGTATAAATTCAAGGATGTCCATAAACAGAAGAAAGTAATCCTGAAACACTAACTGGGCGGGGCTTAATGTGACCTCGAGCGAAAGGAGACCAGACTGTAGAGTTTCAGAATTACTTACTTCTGTTTATGGACATCCTTGAATTTATACGATGATTATTTATATGACGTTTCTTGTGTGTGGACACTTTGAAATTTAGACCATGATTCTTTATACGACGTTTCGTTATAGAGTTTCGGGATAAATTGTTTTGTGTGTAGACACGCTGACAGTCTGGTCTCCTTTCGCTCGAGGTCACGTTAAGCCCCGCCCAGTTAGTTACACTAGTTACACTCTCCCTGTCCACACACAACATTTCCGTGATTAGGCGTGATTCTTTATCGAGTTTCAGTTCGAAACGATGCCCAAACCTGCGTTTCGTTAGACTAGTTTCGTTATACGACGTATCGTTAGTGAGCGTCCACACCTACAATTTGCATCGTAAAACTATCGCGAAACGGTATCACTATCGCGAAACGGTATAGCTAATCATGACTAATGACGGAAAATGTTGTGTGTGGACAGGGGGAGAGAGAGGATAACAAGAAAGAGAGGAAGAGGGAACAAAAGGGAGGTGAGAGCATAATACATGATAAAAAAAATAGAAAGGGGAGAACCAACTTTGTCTCGAAAATTAAGGTAAAAAAAGAAAAGCAATTTGCTACAAGTCATACTGACCGCATGTCAACCAAAGAAAGGGATAATAACTGATGTACATCCAAATTTGAAACGCATAAAATTGTCGTCGTGATAATTATATTCACAATTGTATAGCGTTTAAAAGGGAAGTCCCCTGTGATATAAAGTTGGTTTAAACAAAAGCAGAAAAATGAGAGGGACATATTAATAAAATTGTGAGCAATATCCAACTACAAATTGGAAGGTTATGATTTTGTTAAAGTTGCCATCAGTGAAACTGGCGTCAATATTACGTAATTTGCGAGTTCCTCTTCAATTTGCTCTGTTCAGAAACATGTCATGAACTTTCATTTTCTTTGTAATTGATGACGGAATAGATCTTTGTTCATACAGGCGTTTTATACAATGTTTGTTTGCAATAATCGTATTTAAGGTAAGTGTATGATTGAAGACTTTCTTAAGGGAAAATATGAATTTTTGAAGAAGATTTAGTACAGGGAGCTCGCAAGATTTGTCACAGAGTTGCTATTTTTTTTAGATTAATAGCACCTGCCAACATTCATAACTTTCTGAATTTCAATCGCTCAGCCCCGAAAGGGGTCGAGTAGATGGTATCTAGTCGTGATGCCTAGCTTCTCAGCCTCTGATTGTTTTTGTTGGGGCTCAGTTCTCATCTGGAATTTTCCTTGCTCCTCTCTGCATCTGCTTCTTACCCTTCATAATTGAGCGAGCCCCTTGATCTATACTACGCGGCATGAAAATATCTCAGAGTAGTCCAATAATTACTTCGACTTATTAAACACTGTACACAAATTAGGATAACCTTTTCCCATTGGGAGCTGTACAAGGCAATTTCAATTGATATTTTGTCCGTAAACAACGGAGCTGAAAATAGTCCTACTAACGTAATTAAACATTACCATCGTCAACAGTCTCCTTTGTCTTTAAGTTTCCCTGGCTATAATAATCTCTTTAACCAGTCCCTTGCTTACACTACAATATTCAATGAAATGATGCTGGGAACAGGGCTGTGTGGAATGGAAGAGCCTGGTTACTCTGACAGTATGCACAGGCTTCCATTGTCTGAGAATTAGCAATCAAATATACAGAGGTTGTTTATTAATCTATCTTTCCCTTGGGGTCATGTCAACTAGGGACATGGGTATGCAGAATGGAGGTTTGATTCTTTATCCCTTTCTACTTTCTTTTGTAGAATTTTTCGGGGGGTACACTCCCTCAAGCCCCCTTTATGATTAGTAGGAGAGTTCTTGTGTTATACTCGCCATCTTTTCTTGACTCCACATTTTGAATTGACCTTGAACGTTTGATTAATGTTAAGAGTTGCTATCTATGGAATCGCTTTACGGGAAGGAATCCTAATCGGCGCCAAACGAGAAGCTTCTGCAGTGGAGTTGATCTTATCATATTATATACCCGTTATTTCATCCAAAAAATTAGCTATTCTTGTACATCGACTCTACTGATTATAGTACCATTCGTTAAACATGGTTTTCATTTTTGTAATCATTAAAAGTGACTTTATATCACTTAATAGTGAGAAAATAGACAATATAAATTGGAAACTGGAATCACCATCGCAACTTCTTTTGAAATCCCAACGCATGGGCGATTTCAATACCCTGTTGTATGTCTCATAGGAATCCTGTTTGGATTACGTAATTACGTAATACGTCATTGACATGTTCACACAATTCAAGCGGTGACGCACAAACTTTTTGGAAAGTAGTTTGTTAAAGAACTTCTTGTAAAAATGAAGACAATTTTTTCTTCGAAATATTACTTCGGACCAGCCATCCCCGATTGACAATAATACATTTTTTTTTTTAATTGGGCATCATTAGAAGGAGAGATAAACAGGCTTTTATTCATATATTAACAATTGAAATGTTGATTTTGGATCATGAGAGATACGAGTTTCTGAGCTTGTTTGCATGCGTGTGCGTGCGTGTGTGTGTGTGTGTGTGATTTAAATCCCGATTTATGCAAATACAGCATATATTTAAAATAATAATAATATGGATTTATAAAGCGCTTTACAAATATTATTACCCCGGTCATCGGATACATTCACGCACAATGTACACCATCTTCATTTCACGGGGATTATTCCTACCATATGATCACCGTGAGGCCATATGGCAATTACTAACACAAGTGCTTTGGTCATCCTACCAGGCTCCCATTTCTCTCCGGGGTATGGAGTGGCAAATGTAGATTAATGCCTTGCCAAAGGACATTGGTGCCGTGTCGAGGAACAAACCAACGGCCTTTGAATGTCAAGTTAAGTGTTTAAACAACTCAACCATGACACCTCTTCATATATATTTCTCAGTCGTCCTGATAATCAACAGTCTGCAACATCAAAACTAGATTTTGACTTAAAGGTATGAAAACTCTGAACCGAAATCGAAACAGAAAATCAAGCACAATTTGATAAGGAAGCAGGAAGCCCTTTAGAAAGAGAGAGAGAAAAGAGGAGCGAGAGAGAGAGAGAGAGAGAGAGAAAGAGAGAGAAAAGGAGAGAGAAAAAAGGAGAGAGAGAGAGAGAGAAAAAGAGAGAGAGAAAAGGAGAGAGAAAAAAGGAGAGAGAGAAAGAGAAAAAGAGAGAGAAAAAAGGAGAGAGAGAGAGAAAAAAAAAAGAGAGAGAGAGAGAGAGAGAAAGAAAAGTAGAGAGAGAAAAAGAAAGACAATGGTTGAGCAAATGGGAGAGGGAATGGCCCTTTTATATATTGATATGTTGACAATGTTGTATGACATGATATGCCATGGTTGGTTATGGCAGATTTGCAGCCAAGAAATGCAATGCTTGATAAATACAAACAAATATCAATCAAGGGGAAATAATTTGTATTACTTTTATTTCAACTAGAATCCTGCAAACGCCTCTAGAATCTACGTATATAATAATATAAATCAACATTATTTTACGGAGTAATGCATGACTTGACGAAGTTACATGAATTAGAATATTACGTAAACGTATCACAGCAGACAAATGATAACATCATGATATCAGAATCTAGGAAAGATGCATACAAAATACATTACAGCAAACTCTACAAAGTATACAGAAAGACACAAATTATGAATATAAATATGCTATATATCTTAATTTAGATTTTAGAAACATATGAAACGACACACATATCTTTAAGGAAAAGAATTGTTCAAAATTCTTTATGTACTATGAGAAACCTATGTAATAGATGCCGTAAATGTAAATGTATAACAGTTTGAAAACATGATATCTATGTATTTATGATGATTGTGACAGAGTGATATTGAAATGTTATGGTTTGTTTCCTCTACATACAAGGAACATGAACGGACTTTAACGTAGTGCTTGTTGGAGTCACTATGAAGACAATCTTCTCATTGACCATTGAGATAAATAGACAAACTGACCGGTCATGGGTCTCCCATGTCATTTAATTATTCCTTTGTATAACCTGATAGCTTTATCCCGACGAAAACTATTTCTTAAAGCCTCTACTCAAGGTTTGATGTTAGTACCAAGTTTTTGATCGTATATTCGTATATCTAATGTATCGTATTTGATATCAGAACAACGAATTTGAATGAAATGTTTATACACAATTATGTACATTTATGAATAGATAACGTACCAAAATTCTTTCTTTTTATTAATGACAATACTTACTTTATGAAGTTAAATAAGTGCAATAAAAGTATACATCAGTAAAATCCGAACAAAGAAACGATGAAATTAATTCTGTGGGAAAAAATCGTTGTTATAATATTAAAACTAAGTGACGGATGGTGACATCACAAAGTCATTACAGAGTTGCCGCTTTATCTCGATCAGATAATCCTGTTCATAGTTTCTACTGTCATTGGACAATTCATAACATTATAAGTAGTTGTCAGATTATCTTCAAACGGAATTCTACTTTAACATTTTGTAAAAGAGCTAACGGGATTTCGAATTGGGTAATTGTGGATTATAGAACATTCACATACTAAATTCCGTTGAAGATTATAGTCAGAAAGTTTGTGAGCCGGATCACAGTCCTTCGAGACGAGGAAGAACAAAAGTTTTATATTTAACTCATAGCCTGCCGTAAGGCTGCATGCACGCTACCGTTATAGTGCTTTGTACATGCGAGCGAGCCATTGCTTCGGTGCTTCATACATGCTTGCACGCATTAGTAATAGCAGTTATTGTTCATGCTCATTGTAGTGTGCTGTGTGTTTCGCATGAACCATCGCATTAATCAGATTATCTCAAAAATAAACTTGGCACGGGGGATCTGGGGCTTGGCACAATGGGGATTACAGTTAATGGACTTTGTTGTTACTGAACTACAGTTGTCGGATCAGCATTGGCATACCACACCCGGAAAATGTAACCTTCTACAAAAAATGTAAATCACGCCCTTGATACATTCTCTCCTCATTTCATAGTGACGGTGGGAGAGGGGGGGGGGGGTGTCCGCCTACCCCCTGTTTATCGACTTCGGATTCACGCGGGGCTTCCCCTAGATATAGGCTCCCCGTTTGGAGTGGATTCTTCCCCAATTGTATTAATTTTAGATACGACACTAGACTTATACGTCCTTCTGGTTGTCAGTTCTCAGCAGATTTGTTTCTTTTTCTTATAGACGTAATTGTATTAGTTCATCAATATCAACGCACCACAATACATGTCATATAGTGTCCTATAGACACTCAACGATTCAAAGATAGCTAAAGCATGGTAATTAAGTTTGACAATTCTATAAACTATACTGGTACCAGCAAAGAATCCATTATGTAAACTTGCTTTCATTTCTTGGTAAGCGCTAAAGCAGGATATTTTTTTCATTCATCTTGTTTGTAATTTGTAATCACATATATTTCTTTTATAATTCTTATCATTCTCTATGCACAATACACAATTTCAAACGTTGATGCAACTAAATAAATGCAAATAATGGCGGTTAAGTTTCTGGCAAGATTCATGTTTGTTAACGTTCATGTAAGCCTTTAGATTCATTTATATCTTTTGGCTGAATCATAGGTTTTACAAAAATATAGGATTGAATGAGATTTACATTTTTTAACTAAACATTATTTTTCGCTTTCGATATGCAACATTGTATAATTAAATCTTATTAATCACTAATAATGTAATAATATGATTAAAAAGACTCATATAAGGATACTATATGTTACATCAATGCCATTATATTCTCGTGTCTTTTACTGGACAACTGGTCTAGCAATGTATTCATGCCAAATGTATTACTTTCCTGGAAGTCACTATGTAGTATTGGTGCTGACTGTTTCTCCACTTGCCAGTTGAATACCTTGACCGCTCGAAGTCGCCAAGGACGTCTGACCACCCTGCGACCCAGTCTTCTTGTACTTTGCCTTGACGCAATCGTCACTGCGACGCTGACCGGGCTTGACCTCGGCAAAGTGGCAGTGTATCCATCGCACCCACTGCTCACGAACCTTCTTCTGCCGAACGCAAAACATGAGGAAGACGAGGAACCCCTGGAGGGAGTTTAAGATGAGGAAGAGGATGTTGAAGACAAGACGGGCACCACCGATGGCGAGGAAACCGAACAACCATGTCAGACCGAGCAAGACAGAGATGGCAACGGCGTTCTGGACCCGTCGCCACATCTCACCGCGGTTGGCTTGATTGGTCTTGTTGTCAGCGACGGACTTGCGGCATGACAAGCGTTGCATGATGATACCAAAGATGATGAAGTTGGCGGCAAGTAAGATAGCGACGATGAGTAAGACGCCGTAATACAGGGCAGGACCCGGTTTGACAAAGCAACTGTTAAGCGAAGAGAGAAAAACACACCATACTTAAGTTTGAGAACAGAGAGACCATTATCATCACCGTATTATTCTCTTCAACAAAATATTGACCACTTATAAGATTAATAACAATAATACTAATTTATATGTAATGATAGTGATAATGATAACTCAACAAGAAGCAAATAAATCACAATTCATTATTACTTTGAAATAAGTACATGGGCTTACACAGTTTCCATGTAAAGATGCAAAATGACGACCTTGTCAACACGGGTTTTCAAAAGATAATAATAATTGTATATAGAATATAACTACACGGGCCGACAAAGTTTCCAAGAATAATGCAAACTGGCGACCTTGAGTTTTCACAAATATTATTATGCCTTTAATACAAGATGACAACTTACGAGAAAATTTAAAGATTTAACTTACTAAGTCCCGTCTCCCAAGTAGAGTGAGCTATCGACTGCTACAGTTACGATACACACGAGAAGAGGCAAACCTGTAAACAACATTTAATTTCGGAAAGACTAAACTAGAATGTGTAAAGATCAATGAAAAAATGTGTGAAATCAATATAGTTGAAAAGGTCAAATTTCCTCGGGAAGATTGACTTCTCGCTGCCTGACTGTTAACTTCTTTCCAGTTTTCTAAATTTTGCGAGCGCGTAAAAATTTAACACCTTATAATAGTGGCAAACTTTTTTTCCTTCTCGTCAAATAGCTTAACACGCTTCCCGGATATGAATCAGGAGGCATTTGCCCGAGTTGGTAAAATATATCGTAGAACTTATGATACAATGGGATGTAGGACTATCTATGCTCCGATGACTCTAATTGAATTCCTAACTTCAACCCTATTTGCGCTGGGGCAGTAACCACTAAGTTACATGTCCTTTGAAAATTTGATAATAATAAAAATAATTGTGTTTAAACAGGAATTTTCATTTATACAAGGAAATTTTCATCAGCATCAATGCTGTTCTTCTGGAGGGTCGTGCGATTATTAACTTAGTCTCCCTAGCACTTGCCAGATACCCATTTACACATGGTGGAGGGTGGCAAGTGTGGATTAATGTCTTGTCAAAGGTCCATAATGCTGGGATGTAATTTGAACCCTAAACCCTAGGATTGCCAGTCAAGTAAACAACCCTCTATACCACGACACCTCCACATTATTTTTGTTAGTAGACATAGATACTCACCATAGGCAAAAAACGCGGCCTTGAGCATAAAATGAGATACGGTGGCGTTTAAGACCTTGACGAAGAGGAGGTACATATTGATAGCTTCCACCAACATCCACGACATCGACGACAGCAGAAAGAAATGGATGAGAAAACCGACGACCACGCAACCCGCGGTCGGGTATCGGCGGTCGATACCGATGACGAACACGAGATAGAGCCCGAGGAGCGCGAAGCAAAGGTTGATCAGGATCTGCTGAGGTTGCTTCGAGCGTAGTTTTCTGTTTATATTGAAAAGGGTGATCAAATTTGATTATCAATATGCGTTTACAGTTTGTAGAATTATACGGGCCGACATGGTGGCAGCATGGTCCCTGAAAAAGAACATGTAAAACGTGAATTTTGTCTTTCGGGGTCCGTAATTCTTAAGAACCGAATCGTTAAGTCGAAAAGAAAACCATGTAAAGCTTGGAGGATCGGGAACAATTCAACAAGATTTTAACATATATTTCAGGGAGAAGATTATCCAGTTCCGAAAAATCAAGCATAAAATGTGCTGTTAGATTCCTCCCAATTAACGCAGGCTTACACCCATAAAGTGTTCTTCTAGCATATTGATAAGATGGTAGAATGCGTTTTAAAAGTGATTATGACATAAAAATGCAACATTTTAAAGTCGCAAAATATCATAAACAACTAGAAAGTTGTATATGATATTTAGCGTCAAAAGGGCTAGACTCGATTATCACAAGTCCTCATTTATGACATCTCTATCAAATATTACTCCTTTTTGTCCATAACAAAAATATCTTGTATTTTTTTCAAATCCAGCTGAATTGTGTAGAATTACCACCATTTTTGTTGACGATAATAATGCTATTAATTAAAATCAATCACAACTTATTAACTCATATCAAAGCCATTGAATGAGTATCTTATTCCAACAAAGTATAATCATTTTTTTTTATCACAGCTATATCCATTCATATCCATTTACATGACGACAGATCGGTTAAATACTCTTTGAGACTTTTTTTATATTTTTTTAATTTTGTTTAACATCACTTTATTGTTAAAACTTGCACACCAAAGGAGAAGATAATGCATAATGCATCTAGTAATTTTAGATGAGTATCAGTGAGCTCATTGAATGTAAGGTGGAATCTCAGTTATGGCAGAAAATAGTCGGCAAATACTTTCAATTTGAATTCATTACGAACCAGAGCTTTATCAATATTTGTAACACCGGCTTCAATCATTGATTTTACATACTGATATATATCATCTGATGATTTGTCATACGATACAAGTGAACCTAGAGATTTGAACTCTTCCGTTTTAAGGGTTCCAAGTTCGATATTATCTAAGTGAAATTTCAAGTTAGTTGGTGAACCTCCAGATATTGAAAGGTTTCTACACTTTCTCTGTTTCAATTTTAACCCAAGCGACGAAGTTCGACTAGAGATTGTATTCATGAGTCGCTGATGGGTTCTCTTATTACCTGTTATTGAACAAATATCGTCTGCAAATGATGCAGTGATGAGCTTTTGGCCATGATCTAGCTCGTATCCAAATCGGCTATTATCCGACTGAATTTCAATTATTGGATTGAAGCAAAGGAGAAAAATTATCGGTGATAACGGATCTCCTTGAAATATGCCATTTTAAAAACGAAACTGTTGTGAGTACCATTCGTTAGTCGAAACAAAACCACCAAGGGAAGAGTACAGGTTCATGACATAATCAACAATTGGTCTAGGAATATTATTACGATTAAGACTGTATTCATGCCGTACTGATCCGAAAGCATCTTCAAGATCAAACCAAGTAAAGTGTACCGTTCTACGGGACTTTTTCTACAAAATCGTTATCCGTTATAACAGTTTCAATTCTATTGGCAAGTATTTGGTGAAATATCTTGCAAGTCGTACTTGATAATGCTATCATTCGAAAATTCTAAGGTTGGTTTGTATCACCGTTTTTTAATGAATTAACGATACTCTACTCCGAAACCAAGATTGTGGGGGGGGGGGGGGGGACTGGGTTGCTTAATAGTTTACTATAAAGTGTTGCAAGAAAGTGGTGGGTACAAGGCAGCTTTTTAAGCATACCATAATAGATACCATCGGGACCTGGGGAAGAATTGGAACTTTTCCTTTGGAGAACAATTTTAACGTCCTTTGGTCTAATGGGATCTGTATTCAAGTCCGAAATTGGGTTCTTGATGAGCGGAGGAATCCAGGATAAACTAGAAGGGTCAAAACGTGACGGGGACTCGTAGCGTGATTTGAAGTAGGCATTGGCGGTATCGGCACGGAAAGTGGGCGTGGCACTACGAGAGTATAGAGATCTTTGGCTGTATTCCCATAAATTTCTTTTAAAACACCGTACGTTCTTCGTATTGCGCATTTCGCTCACAGGTTTGCTCATCGCGTCTTTTCCTAAGATGAGTTTAGGTTGCGAGAGCTGCATGGAACATGTCTCTATCTTCTTTCGAGCTAGACTGCCTGCATGGCAATGCGCGACGGCGAAGGCGCGGCGTAGATGATTCTTCATCCTTCGCGCCTCATCCAGACGCTTTGGTTCGCGTAAGGAGAACGATCTCTGTTCATTTTAAATGTTGACAAACTCAGGTATTTTAGCGAAGAAATCTTGAAGAAGAGATTCAAAGTTGAAACCCGCTTCAGCTGGCATGAGCGTATCTGTTGCCATGTCATTATGTAATAGGCGTAGACGATCCGCGAGTCTGGTATTCAGAGAATTCCATTCTGCACCTGGCAACTGGGGTAGTGAGAACTTAATAACTGTTGCCAAAAGGCAGGCGGTTGCAAGGATAAGTATCATGACGCTAACTCTAATAGATGGGACTGCAATCTTGTATGCATATAATTCACAAGTCACAGCTCATAAAGTAATCTAATATATACAGAAAACTAGTAATTACAAAGCAACTTGAATATAAATGACAACTCACCAGTTACATGGTTCCAAAGTTAATTCAATAAAATCATAAAATTAACCTAAAGTAAAATGCAGATTGGAGGCAGAAAGTGCAAGTTTGTAAAGGTTACAAAGCCATGTCATGCCACCATTTTGCAAACTGTATTTGATATAAATAATGCTTTGATTTAAAGAATATTGTTCAAAATACTGCTTCAAACCCGTTCTTAACCTATTCTCAAGCTCTCAAATCAATCAAATATTACGCAAGCATGTAACATATTGAAATTTGATGAGACGGAGGGGATATTAGGAAAGATCACTTACTTGATGCTCAGATAGGTAACAAGTGTGATCACTAGGCATATGATGGAGATGATACAGCCGATCATGCCAAACACATCTAAAACGTAGAGGCCCACATCTCCTGATACATCCTACAAATAACCAATGAAGCATTGCAAGAGAGGGAGAGAGGGAGAGGGAGTGAGAAAGGAGGTGAGAGAAGGGAGGGAGGGAGAGATTGAGGGAGAGAGGGGGAAAGAGAAAGAGAGAGAGAGAGAGAAAGACAAAGTTAATCACCTACAAAATATGTGAATACATGTTTACAGGTATACCAAACGAATGATCCATTTCATATTGAATATTTTACAGAGTTCACATGTACCACGTCCGGTACCCAGGCCACTCCGATATTACCCCAGCTCGAACAAGGCGAGGCCTGTCGATTCCTGTGCATTCAAGGAATTCCTTCCCATACCAATACCCATTTAACACCCGGGTGAAGAGTGGCAAATAAAGATTTATGTCTAAATTGCAAAAAGATAATAGTGCCACACGAGGGCTCCAACTCACGACCTTCGAATCTCTGGTAACATTTTAAAACCATTTGGCTACGCCGCCTCTGTTTCGATGTGTGGATATAATGTACAATTCTGTACCGCTGTAATGACCCTGAAATATGCACCTTGCAAAGCCATTCATGGCAGAGAGGTGAACAATAGTACAATGGATAGTAATAACCGCGACATTTCACGGTATAATGTACGATAGTGGTTCTAATACCGAGAAATATTCCACAGTGACACATCTAGGAACACAGCTAACTATTTTTTCCAAATTTTTACCACATGTCCTTTCAAAATGAAATTAAAAAACGTGAAAAGAAATAATAATGTACCAGTAAAACGGCAAAACTTGTCAGGTGATCACAAAGACATCGTATCCTATTGTTGTCGGGGTTGTCTTCTCGTCGACATCCTTCCGACGACCATCGACCTCCTTGATCAATCTTATCCCAGAACACACACGTCCTGTTATCCACCGTCTCGCTGTCTCGAGTCACCTGTATGGAGCAGGACGAAGCAGACACACAATACAGGGGCGGATCAAGATTTGTTTTGTTTTTTAAAGCCCCACTGTCCTACTTGTAGCTACTTGCTCCCTCTATAATTATAGAAAACTTCCCCAATCGGTGCCTGTTGGTCCCCATGATCCTCTTTGTCTTATGTTAGTTGAGAGCTGAGTTAATGAGATAGCCACCTGTCAGTGACCTCGCTGTGTGGTCCAATCCCTTCTGGCCCATTAGTATCGACGGTCTTTAAAGGGGGTGAAATGTTGAACAATATATACAGTAATTTTGGGGGCGCTTTTCGTTTTGGGGTTTCTCTATCGTTCCCTAAACCCACCTGTTTCATGTTGTCAGCTTATGTTTCCTTGTGTTCTTTTCTTTTTCTTTCCTTTTCTTTTTTTGTTTTTCAAATGGAGGTTCTCGAATATTTGTAGTAGTCTCATGTATTTAAACATATCCTTTTTCTTTCTTAGTTTCCTTTCTGGTAGGGGAGAGGGTCGTGAGGTTGTTTCATTAAAAATATTAATTTGCCAAAAGTTGATCCCTTTATCTGCAAGGTCGGAATTTATAGAGGGTCCCAAGCTCGTATATAGATATGGGTTTATTTCAAAAGAAAAAAGATGGATAATAAAGGAAACTTGTTTTCATGTAATTATCTCACACTAAACGTGAGGGGAATTAGAGATAGAAGCAAACGAGAAAAAATGTTTAATTGGTTTAGGTCAAAGTCTATAGATATAATATACTTACAAGAAACATATAGTACACCTGATATCGAAAAGAAATGGCAAGTGGAGTGGGGCGGGAAATGTATCTTTAGTCATGGTACAAGCCACAGTAAAGGAGTTTTGGTATTAATAAATAGCAAGTTAGACATTAAAATGAGTGACACTTGTGCAGACATAAATGGAAGATATGTATTGATTAGATGTAATATCCAAGGTCAGAAGATGTTGCTAGGAAATGTTTATTTTCCTACTGGAAATAACGAAGGGGAGCAAATAAAATGTTTAATGGATTTAAGTGAGTTGTTGTATAGAAAAAAATTAGAAGGGAACCCAGTAGTTCTTGGAGGTGATTTTAATGTTATTAGAGACAAGAACTTAGATTATTTTGGACAAGTTTCAAAGAAGCAATCAAAATTCAGTAGCAAATTAGAAGAATTCATGGATGAATTTAAATTAAGAGATGTATGGAGAAATAAAAATAAAGATAAAAAACAATATACTTATAGACAAGGAAATCCATTTATGCAAAGCCGTTTGGATTATTTCATTATATCAGAGAATTTAGAACAGATAACATCTAAATGTGACATTATTCCCTCCTTAGCACCTGACCATTCAGCTGTTAATTTGGTTCTGCATGATAGAACGTCTGGAAAAATTCAGGGTAAAAGAGGTTATTGGAAGTTTAATAATAGCTTGGTAAATGATAGAGACTATGTTTTAAAGATGAAGGAAGAAATACAGACTTTAAAGAACAAAATGTTATCTGAGATAAAAGACAAGAGAGTATTATGGGACTATATCAAAATGGAAATACGAAGGTTTACAACTAAATTTTCAAAGAAAAAGGCAAGGGAAAGGAAGGAAAAAATAGAAAAGCTAGAAAAAGAAATTGAGGACTTGGAAGAGAATTTACTATCAATCAATAATGTACGTTATAAAGATATCCTTGAACAATTGAAAATTAAGAAACAACAACTAAGAGTTTTTTATGACTATATTAATGAAGGTTTGAAAATACGATCAAGGGCCTCATGGTATGAATGTGGAGAGAAGAATACAGCATTCTTTAAACAGCTCATGGAAGCAAATAGAAAGAAAAGTGTAATACAGAAATTAAACGTAAACGGAAAGATTGTTACTAAGGAAAAAGAAATTGTCGAGGGAATAAAACAGTTTTGCAGTCAGTTGTATACAAAAATAGAAGTTGTACTAGATGGAGGTTTAGATTTTTTCCCTAGTAACCTGCCAAAATTGAACGAGACCCTAAGCGGTTTAGGTGAAGAAAAGATAGTAGAAAGGGAATGTATAGAAATATTAAAAAATATGAAATTAAATAAATCACCAGGAAATGATGGCTTAAGTGTAGAGTTTTATCTTAAATTTTGGCCGGTAATTGGAGATCTAGTCCTTGCATCTTTTAATGAAGCCTTTAAACATGGAGAACTATCAGCCTCTCAGAGACAAGCAGTTATCACCTTGATACATAAAAAAGACAAAGATTCAGACTTTATTAAGAATTACAGACCGATTTCTCTTTTAAATGTGGATTATAAAATGTTAACAAAGATACTTTCAAAGAGATTGCAAGAAATTTTACCTGATATTGTATCTTCTGATCAACTTGGCTATGTTAAGAATAGAAACATTGGAGAAGCCATAAGAATAATAGATGACATGATTTTTCATACTTCTTTTTATAAGGAAAATGCTTTTTTGATGGCCTTAGATTTTGAAAAGGCATTCGACTCCGTTTCTCATTTTTTTCTATACAAAGTTTTAAATTCATTTGGGTTTGGACCATTGTTTTGTAAATGGGTGAATATACTTTATACTAATACTGAAAGTTGTGTTATTAATGGAAACGCATCAACAGGTTATTTTAAGGTTGAAAGAGGAATTAGACAAGGAGACCCATTATCTCCATACTTGTTCATTTTATGCATTGAAATTTTAGCTCATATGATTAGAAATAATCAATTGATAAAAGGAATTTGTTTTGGAAATACAGAAATAAAGCAAGTATTGTATGCTGATGATATAACACTCTTCATCAAAGATATGAGTTCAGTTAAGGAAATAGAACACGTTTTAGAAGGTTTTTATAAAATATCAGGATTAAAGTTAAACAAGGATAAGACATATATTCTGCCCCTGGGCCCACAGGTGTCTAATAATACATTTCCATTTGGGAAACTCGTAGATGCTGTTAAAATATTAGGTGTTTATTTTTCAGTTCATGTAGATACCAAGGAAAAAATGAATTATAAGGAAATATTGAGCAAAATTAAAAAACTACTGACGTGGTGGAAACAGCGTGACCTAACTTTAATGGGTAAAATTCAATTGATGAAAGTATATGGATACTCTAAATTGACATATGTAACATCACTAATGCCAGTTCCAGAGTGGGTATACAAAGAAATGGAAGTAATATGTTTTGATTTCTTGTGGAGAGGTAAAGATAAAATTAAAAGAAATACAATGATGTTAGACTATCAGCAGGGTGGGCTCAAAATGATGAATTTTAGGTTGTTTGTAAAAGCACAAAGAATAATGTGGATAAAAAGGCTTGTAACAGGAACTCATGATATCAAATGGAAACAATATTTTAAATATTTAATGAGACCGATAGGAGGTAATTTAAAATTTTATTGCAATTATTGGAGAGATACAGTGAAACTTATGTTACCTTCCTTTTATCAGAATCTTCTGAAAGCATGGATAGATATGAAAGAATATGTTAAAACAGAAGAGAGATACAAAGGGAATGAAATATTGTATAATAATAATTTTATTCAACTAGAAGGTCAAACCTTATTTGAGGAAACTTTGTTTTTAAAAAATATATATCGACTTCATCACATTTGTGAAGAAAATGGAGAATTGAAACCTGAAGCTCATTTTATAATGTTAGGTTTGAGCAGAGTGGAAATTGATAAAGTAAACAAAATTTATAAAGTAGCCCCTTATGAATGGAAACAAAATGTTCAACCTTTAAGAAAGTCAATTCACACTGGCTTTAGTTTAGAATTTATTTTTTCAAAGAAAGTGTTTACATTTGAAGATTTAACTGCAAAAATGGTATACAAGAGTCAAATTAAAAAGAATGTAGAAACAAACTCTGCAGGCGGCAATTTAATGACACTTTACAATATTCCAAGAAAAGAAGTAGAAAAGATATATGTTCAACCAAGGATGTGTACCTTAAGTAGTAAACTGCGAGAATTTCAGTTCAAACTATTGCATAATATTTTATATACAAATCATCATTTACATAGATTCAGGTTCCATGAAAATGGTTTGTGCTCATTTTGCAAAAATTTTGAAGAAACTTATCAACATGTATTCTTTGAATGTAATACAATAAAGGAAGTCTGGGGGAAATGTGGAGATAGATTTAATTTACCAATTCTGAAGAAATTATCCTGGAAACAAATTCATATAGGAATAGATGACACTACTATTAAAACAGAGCAATTATTGAACCACATTTTGATTTTGATTAAATATATGATTTTCCATAGTAGAGAGAAGGGAAGTCCTCCAAAAGCAAAAGAAATAGAATATAGATTGTTGGAAAATAGAAATGAAGAGAAAAAACTTTCAATGGAAAGAGACACACTTTCAATTCATTTAAGGAAATGGGAAGCTTTGGAAAGTTTAGAATAAATGTTTTCATTTTTTTTTTCTTTTTTTTTTTCTTAATATTCAACTTCCTGGCCCTCTCTTCTCTCCTTTTTTTTTTTTTTTTTTTTTTTTTTTTTTTTTTTTTTGTTTTTGTTGTGTGTTTTGTATACTGTTGTACTTGTTATGTATTTAAATGTTGTGTGGGGCGGGGGGGGGGGGGGGGGTAGTAGGTGTTTTGTAGCTTTTCTCTTTTTTATATATATATATAATTTTGTTTGTCTCTAAAGGAAATGAAGAGGTGTAACTTTTGTATGTAAATGTAAAAGATCATTGGCAATTTATAAAAACCTATGTTAAATTATTTTGTTATTTTTGTATCCAATGTTATAAATGTACAATTTTTCTTTGAGAGAAACGAATAAAAACCTATGAAAAAAAAAAAAAAAATCATGCAACGTGCTGTCATTGATTAGTTTGCAAAACTTTCAGGTTGACAATGGGCGCATGTATCAACAAGTAAGACCCGGCTTATGATCAGCCGGTGTTCAGCCAAGGGTCAAGTTTGGACTGTGTTTGAAATTGACGCTCAACTGAACAACCACACAGTTTTCTACACAAGCACATGAGTGCATGTTGGCCGTACCACATGCGTGCTTGTCTCTGTTTCTAGGGGCCTATTATACAGTTATTGACTGGCAGGGGGTGTAATATAACATTATGTGGACCTCTGAAGGGAGATATATTTCCCAAGTGGTTATATTTTACCGAAGCGCGCAGCGCTGAGGGAAAATATGGTCACGAGGGGAAATATAACTCCCTTCAGGTCCAAAGAATGTTATATACCCCCTGCCAGTCAATAACTGTTATATTAGATAGCCCTTTTTTGTGGGGGGGGGGTCCAAAAATTGTTTGCCCGGAAAAAAAAAATCCCCTTTTTTTTCGGAAATTACGGAAAAATAATCCGTCGAGATAGTTGAAGAAAGAAAAAAAAAATTCTTACCCGAAAAAGCATTTTTCGGGAAAACAAAAAAATTACCCAAAAAAGCATTTTTAGGGAAAAAAAGAAAATGTGGAAAAAATAATTTCAAGGGAAAAAAAAATTCATGAAAAAAAAATATTGAAAAAATTAAATGACCCTCGGTAATGGTGTAATGTGTGTAATTGGTGACATATAGTCCTCAAGAGGGCGACATGCATTGATTAAAAATATATTCATTTCACCAGCTGGTTAATATAACACCGAAAAGTGACCGGCCAGGAAAATATAACAATTTGGATCCTCACAATTGATATCACGTGACGAGCTCTGGACCGATCACATCTCGGTATCTGTCTAAGCTATCTAATATAATGCAATAATAATCGAGGCTTGTCATATATATATGACCTCATGTGAACAGGGCCGTAAACCCATTACATACGAGTCGACAGCGAATAGTGCGCGGCCCTCACTGCGCGGCCTTGAACGGGCCGCCATGTGAACATGACGTCGTACAAAGAGAGAGTGTTATTTCAAATGAGCAGTACAAATGTGCTATGACTGCATGTCGTATGTGCAAATCGCTTACATAGGCCCGATTAATTGTTACGTTAGGGAAATGATGCCGTGTGTGCAATGGGCATAATACCTGTTACACAAAGGCTTCATTTGCCTGACGCACGGGGGAAATAATTAGGGACTTTTAGATTTGCGTGGACTGATACGTTGTGACGTGTGACGTTCATTCAAGGCAGTGCATTAAAAGGACGTCGATCGTAGCAATTCACGTTGTCGTTGTGCAAATCTAAAAGTCCCCAATAGTGCAGGCAATGACGTAATCGAAATAACACCCCGTGTGCAACTTGCATTAGCGTAATATCGTAGCCCTTTGTGTTTTATATTTGTAAAAGAAATTGTAGATTGTATTTCATATTGGCTCTCATAAAATTCAAGCATAAAAATGACGTGTTGACGGTGAATAAATCCTTTCAGATTGATTACAGCAAGTAGTTTTGCTGCTGCTCTTTATAACAAATCAAACGAACTCACATTCAGTTCGAGGAAGGTTGTCTCCACTTCACCACCCTGCGGCAAACCTTTGATGACTACACCCTCCACGGTCGCTGATATGACCCGGGTGCCGACCGCTAGTCGACGACCACCGCCGAGATCGTATTCTTGGTCTGGACTTAAGAAGAGCTTGCTGGTCTGGAATATGAAGAAAGTCACTGGAACAGTTCCATTTTCTGCATGGCAGGGAAGATGGGAGAAGAATTGCTTTTCAGGGATTTTCAAAAAGTGGTGTTCGCGTGATTCTAACTGGTAATTTTTTTCATATTGGTCAATGGGGACACGTTTTGCCCATTATCTCAGATATCAATATTACTGAGTTATTTAACGTTTTCGGTCTGATATAAAGTTCTCTAAATGTCACCCTAGTACGATGTATGTTGTTGTCGTTGCTGTTGTTGTTATTGTTGTATAGACCTTAGACCTGACAATATCACTATTACCTATCAATATACAAGCAACGTGTCTCGCTAAATGGATCCACGCTTTGAATACTGTTTGCTTACCACTTATGCCTCATATTTTTTTAATAATTGCAAATTGATTTCATTAATGTTCATTAGATCGTATTGAAGGAAACACAATTTAAAGTCCATGATTGTAGTTTAAACTATAGTTTGGGGACAGTTTCATTATGCAATTGTATATAATGTTTTAGTTTTTAACATGTAGTATTTCGCACCTAATAAATATGGAGGCAACAGTCCAAGAATAACTGGTGGCAAAACAATAGCTGCATCGACTGTTGTCTTTGGAATGTTGTCCGGGTTGAAGTACACCATCGTTTTATTTTCATTCAGCTCGTTGAGCACGTCACTTTTCCCTTCACCGTCCGGCGATGCCAGGGTAGCGAACCCTAAACCTTCCATCAGACTGGCGTTCGGAAACTGGAGGGCCACCACAGCTACGCTCCTTCCGACGATGGTGAGGTTGTTGCCGTCGCCCTTGGTCTGGAAGAGGGTGATCTGTTGCTCTAAGAAATCGAGAATCCTTGCCGGAGCTTCGACGTCTACGGCGTTTACGAACTCCTCGTCGGGAGCACCGAGAGCGTGGTCGACGATCTGGAGGGTATTGTTGGTGACCTGGTAGAAAACAGGTAATTGATTGATTTTCCTAACCCGAAATGAATTAATATAGATATCTCACCAAAGGGCACTAGCTCTGATTGGAAAACCTCACAGTATTAATCTTAACATATTCAAGTACATTGGACATGCACTGAATTATACTTCTTTTTATTGGGGTGGGTACGTTGTGTCACAAAACACAATATAAAGTTATAAATTGGGTGACAAAGTCGGAAGAATGGCTTTCACATGGCTTTCGCACTCAGGAAGAGGCATTTGCCAGGAAGCTAACTCCATATGTCCACTTTGCAAGTACACCTATGTGGGAGCTTGGCGTCAGAAGTAGCCTATACATATTAAAACCGTAAAATGTGTAATTTGTCATGACAGAACTGATTCATAATAATCATGATAATAATTGTGTAAAGATAGTGTTCCGGCGACAATAGATTGACAGTTGATAATCAAAATCCTAAATTGAACCATGGATCCAACACAAAACCTAACTTACCCTTATCCTATAACCATTAACCTAATCTAATTTTCATCGTAACCTATGCAAGCCCTAAAACAAAACAAAATTGAAGTCGCCAACAAATATTATGTCAGATCACGAAAAATCTGTGTTATTACCTCTGTCGATGAGTTCCCGGCGTTGACGATTTTCTCCAGAGCATCGGAAATGGCTCGGAGACCTTCCGCGTTGATATCGGCGACATTCGCGGTCGCTTCAGCAACGTCGTAAGAATATTCGGTCACATTCTCTGATGTCACAACTGCCTGTTATTGGAGAGAAGCATTACCACTCAGAAACGGAGTCATATCTTGCAAGAGGGTAAATTCCGGAAAAATAGAATTGGAGGGGGCAATTTTTGTCGTGTTCTTGAGGGTTGCTACCAGTTGGACACAGGGCAAGGGAAACGACCGGCTAATTGTGCCCCCCCCCCCTCTCACCCGACGCTGCCTACCATTCTGTTTAAATACGTGGAGTACATTCGCGTAAGTGTGCCACACGATAAAGTTTTAATGAACAATGATACAAAATAATAATTATTCGCTAGGGCTTTGACGAGGTAAACACGTAATGACGCGAGCAGCTCGATATTGGGACGGAAGGCACACAGTGCATCATTTTAAGCCGAATTAACGCCCTTCTCACTCCACCCCCTCTCTCTCTCTTCTTCTTCTTCTTCTTCTTCTTCGCCCTCCTCTTCTGCTTCATCTACTACTACTACTACTACTACTACTACTACTTCTACTATGACTACTACTACTACTACTACTACTAATACTACTGCTACTACTACTACTACTACTACTACTTCTTCTACTACTACTACTACTACTACAACTACTACCAATACTACTCATACTACTCCTACTACTCCTACTATGACTTCTACTACTACTACTGCGACTTATCGTCCTCCGAGCCAACCTGCGTCTCGGTACTAAATCTCTGGCAATATGCAAATGATAAAATGAGAGCGTATGAAATAAATTATAACTTAATTTCTTACCCTTGCAATGTTGTCCAGAACCTCATTAGTATTTTCTCCCTCCACGCAGTCTAGGAACACGGGATCATCCCAGGCAGCTGATGACAAGAAATCTCCACGACATGTCCGTCTAGCTCTTGGTAGGGGGACTGCAATAAATACATATTTTTGTACATGATTTTAAGTGACTAATTGACCTAATCGAATGAGGAAAGGAAGAGAAAGAAAGGGAGAAAAAAATAAAGGAACAGGAAACGAAGGGAAATTAAAATGCAAAGAAGATGATATGTATTACCTATAAAGACGAATCCGACCGACCCCCTATCAAAATACCACATCATTGTCCGAATATTAGTCCTTTCAAAATTATCAAGGGGCTGCAACCCCCTCCTTCGCCTTGAGATTTGTTTCAAATTATTAAGATTAATTATGATAAATTTCGTTAAATATGCCTAGATAATATATGTGATGTGATCAGAGATGAAGCTACAGGAGTACGGTGTCACCGAAAGAGATGCCAGGACTCTATTCAGGCCCCTCCTTGATGACCTTGTTACTATGCCCTTTGTTAATTATCATTGGCCATCCACCACGTAAGGCTGATCAATGCCACCCCCTCATTAAACCAGCGCCCCCTCAATGGCTAACCCATGCTCCTTCACTGATTGGCGACTTACTTTTGTTACTGTATTCACTACACCGTTCTTGGCTGTCAGCGGTCTGGTCCAGAGGTGTAGCGGGAAAGTTCAGGGTTCCATAGGTACCCGTGACAAACGATTCCAGGCAGGACGCTAAGCATGTCATTTAGAAAAAGGGAATGTATTTATTAACTTGGGACAAATTGATTGGATTTACTTGAAGTAAAATTGATGAAACTCAATTGTTGAAATAACTCAAAAGAATATTCAGCAGCAGTTATTTCGGGAGTAAGCTGCGTTCCAACAGTACTTCAAGGTCTCTTATTTCAACATTCGTTGCACTCGAGGCGTCACCTCGATTGCGTCATTATCTGCCCTTATTATTATGAAAATGACATGTACCTTCTTTGGAAGTGGTCGATGTTCCTCTCGAGTTAGTAGGGGTGTTTGCTGTGAACTGGAAGTTTGTAGTTAATGATTCAGTTGATGCTTGTCTTGTTACAGATGGAAATGTATTTTCCGTAAAGGGAGTACATTAACACAAAATGTAGTAAAGTAACTTAATTGTTGAAATAACTCAAAAGAACTTTCAGCAGCATTTATTTCGGGAGTAAGTTGCGTCCCAACACTACTTCAAGGTCTCTTATTTCAACACTCGTTGCACTCGAGGCGTCATCTCGATTGCGTCACTAGGGACTTTTAAATTTGCACGACGAGAACGTAGACTGCTACGTGGTCATCCTGTTAAGGCAATGTGACGCAGTGTGCCTTAAAAGTACGTCACATTGCCTTAAAAGGATGTACATGTAGCAGTCCGCATTCTCGTCGTGCAAATCTAAAAGTCCCTATTATCTGCCCTTATTACCCCTCTGAAGGCCATTAGCTCATATACGCTGGTAATACAACGCACTGTTAGCACTGTTAATTTCGCCTTTACTGTTTGTACAATGTTACTCTCACACTTTGCGTCAAAGACCGCGCCAGTCGTTTACGCAGTCCTACGTCAGATAAATGACGCATCGTGTGCAACAGCAAAACACCTTACTATGTTGATGTTCCGTCCAGATTATTAATGAATTTTAGTGCACTGATAAAGTTGTATCATCCATACGGATGATGACTAAAGCAGGCAGAGCTACTTCAGTAGCCCACACCTTCCAAAATAAGTTTTTGTGACGGTTTGACCCAGACTGTGCTGAATTACGAAATATGAGCAGACAGCACAAATAATAAGAGCGATTTAATAGAAGATAATCATTGAAGTCTGGGAATAATGTCTCCCAAAAGGAGGTAAGTAGCGGGTGTAGGGATTCGAATCTTCAATCCTTAGATACTTCAGTCAAGTCAATGAACCATCATACCCCGAGACCTCTATACTCTTCTAGATTGGAACGTTTTACCCCACTATGCAGGAAGATCGTTTCGGCCTCTAATCCCGTACATTCAGATTCAAATACTTCTCCTTCGAATCTGAGACAAATTCAGATAACAGTTTGTCTGAGCAGAACAAAAATTGTTATTGGTATCTTTATTTAAGGGGCTCAAGAATCCCGATGTCAACGAGTTTTGAAAAAAATTCCTGTTGCCTGTAAAAAATAAATAAAGCGTGAAACTGAAGCCGAAAGGTTTATACTTTATAAATAACTTGTTCTAGGTTTGATGGTGTTTATAATCTCAAAGAAAAAAATCATGGTTCATTGCAACTCGATAACAAAATATTCCAAAGTTTGCGTCGGGAAATCGAAAACAGGAATCTGTGTTTCACGTCGTTTGCTGCTAGTTTATGTTAAAGCTAATGACAACCATGCACTCGAGGTGTCACCTCGATTGCGTCATTATCTGCCCTTATTACCCCTCTGAAGGCAATTAGCCCATATACGCTGGTAATACAACGGATTGTTAGCGCTGCTTATTTTGCCTTCACTTTTTGTACAATGTGACTCTCACATCGCGCGTCAATGTTACTTTCACACCGTGCGTCAAAGACCGCGCCAGTCTTTGACCCAGTCATACGTCAGATAAATGACGCCTCGTGTGCAATGGGCAAACACCTTACTATTTTGATGTTCAGTCCAGATTATTAATGAATTTTAGTGCACTGATAAAGTTGTATCATCCATATGGATGATAACTAAAGCAGGCAGAGCTACTTCAGTAGCCCACACCTTCCCAATAGAGGTTTTACTGTCGTTTTACTTCTATGTTTTGACCCAGAATCACTGGAAAGTTTGATTCTATTTATGTTGCAGCAAATTGTGCTGTCCGTCATGGTTCTTGAATAAGAGCGATTTAAAAGAAGATAATCACTGAAGTATGGGAATAATGTCTTCACAAAGGGCGTTTAATAGTAGCAGGCTGGGATTCGAACCCTCAATCCTTGGATACTTCAGTCAAGTCAATGAACCATCATACCCGAAACCTCCACACCTTTCTAGATTGGAAATTATTACCAGCATTTTGGTAAACGTTCAGGACCTGTGAGATATCAAAAGAGAATCTGCAACACCAATTTAAATATATGGCCTATAATTCCACGCGCTCATCCAATTTGACTCGTTTTACTCCACTATGCAAGAGTGTTTCGACCTCTAATCCCGTTCTTTCAGATTCAAATATGTCTCTTGTGACTCTGAGTTAACAGTTTGTCTGAGCAGAATAAAGATTGGTAGATTTTTCGTTTATTTGTTTGTGGAACTGCTGTTGTTCCTCATAGATGTCCTCCATTTTTTCAACATTAATACTTCCCTTCTCATATCAACATTAGAAAGTATGAAAATAAAAATAATAATTGAATGTAAACAAATTAAATAAGTGATAGCTGCTTTTTTTCTTCCTGTACTTATATAAACAAAAAGAAGCAATAATCTATTTTCCACTTTTAATTTCGTTAATCTCGGGCTTAAGAATCTCGATGTCAACGAGTTTTGAAAAAAAATCCTGATGCCTGTAAACAATTAAAAAAGCGTGAAACTGAAATCGAAAGGTTTATACCTTTATACATTATACCGTTTATTTTAGATTCATGAAAAAATGGATCTTTTGTATTAAACTTTATGCCATTATATGCACTCACTTCAAGATTTTTCAGCTTCTTACCTATATTTGGTATTTCATATATTTGAATGTTGTCTACTCTGATGATAGGAGGATAATGACCCCTTCTTGCAATGAATGTAATCTGTAATAATGAAGAAGGAAATAAAAACAGAGGAGAACAAAAAATACTTTCTCTTTTCGGAAATCTCCTGTTAAAAAGTGATCTTCAATATTAACAAACCAATTTTTAAAAGTATTTTAAAAGTAAATTAAAGAGATAAATCGATAACATATACAAATACTAAATAAAGATCGTACAGATTAGCTATTCAAAAGCCCGACAATTCTCAACACGTTTTAGAAACATATCATTTTTTTTTTAATTTACTGCTGGTTTAGAAATCTCTTCAAGAAACAATGTACTGATATATTGTAAAATTTAAATGATAATTAATGTGGTTATGAATTATCATTTTTAATTCTTATTTAGGCCTTTATATAACAACAAAATACAAAAGTGAGATCTACCTTGTGTCAGCATGCTTGAAGCATGCTTGAAGGTACAATATCAAAGAAAACTAGAAAATAATTCCTTGCATTACAAACCTCAACATCCATTTTGCTTGCACATGAGTAAGGAACGACTTCAGTATCTAGCATTGCACCTCCCATACTAGCAAATGCAAATGCAGGTTCAATTGCTTCCCTGCAAACCTTGACCGACAGGTCTGAACCATCCCCCGCAAAGAAGTAGTCAAAAGATAAATTTCCTCGCGGTGATGTGAAATTGTGCGGGATGGAGAATATGAACATGTCACCTGAACTGCTTGTAGACACATCTGCGATTAGAGCCCCTGTATATAGTTTGTAGAAAACAAGTTGAAATGCAAGTAGATTCTCTGTATACATTCGACAGGAAAATACATTATTGATTATTATTTTGTTATATTTACTTAAACGCAATGATATTAATTTGGTCCTGTTTATACACGGTAACCACGTATTTCTGCTTTTATTGAGGTCCTTTAATGATTATTGACAGAGCATTGTAGTTAAATCTTGGTTGAGAGGGGAAAATGTATGAGCACAAACCGAAACCAGGACATCTCGTATGAGAGTGCTGCCACTCTATTCTCATGATTGACACAACATTGTTTTTATACCTAGTAACAGAGGAACGCATGTATGCCAAACACCTTGTCCAATGATGTAAGCATTGCGCACTGACCGAACCAAGGACCTCTCGTATGAAAGTGCTGCCACTTTATGGTTTTCGCTCGTCGCTCCAAGCCAACAGTTTTTGTGTATGGCATTTGAGAGTGTTGATTGTAATGGTAAAAGAAATGTAATAAAACAACAACATTCAATACATATATTACGTATTTGGTTACGTATTCTTCTTTTGTAAATGCGGAATAGTCAACAGAAGATGTGTTTTAAGAAGAGGCAAAGACGTTTCAGTCAATGCCAACAACGTACCTCTGTAAGGATCGTTGCCGATGGTCCAGCTCCCTTCTGTCTCAATTATTCCACATTTGTCCTTTTCAAAGTCACATGACCAATCTTCAAATATGAAATGGATATATATATATAGGTGATAGGTAATGATAGGTGAAAGCAGGGATCCATGGTAAAACACACATGTACGTATGTCACCATGCTTAAACAAATATCGATGAAGCATTATTAGGCTAGGAAAGTTATTCCTGGATTGTTTGTGATTTAAAATCCCGTTTTCTCCAATTTCCTCATAATATTCCAGAGTTACAACGCACAGGGCTTATACAGATCATGGCCTTCTAATTGTTTTATAAGGTCATTGGTGCGTGCAAAAGTGTGCGAATCAGTAATAACAAATTTCAGATCACCCAAGTCGTCTGCTTTTCAACTTTGCTGCTCCCAATAAGTAATGTTTTTATTTAAGACACTCTTTACAGAGCACACCATTCAAACAAAACCCAAGAGAGGGAAACTGCTCCTTTGTCAATGACCGAAAATGCTTACGCAGTCGTTATTGTTAAAACAGCTGAATGTTCTCATTAAGATGCACATAATCAGAAGACGGTGACTCTCATTGGATCAAAGATAAACTCACGTCGAATGTCCATCCGTAATAGGTCCATGGCCAAACTTAAACCATTTATTTGAACCTGACCTGGAAGGGTAATTAATGTGTTGCTAAAGAGCATAACATTAGTCTTATTCAAGTTGAGAGAAAGTTTATTAGCCTGTATCCATTCAAATACAAAAGTTAGTTCATAATTCAAAATATCAAGAAACATGTTGGGGTTTTGGTGAGAAAGATATATATTTAAATCGTCCGCGAAGAGGAGGAACGAGAGAACTGTTGATGAGTTTTGGAAATCATTGATATAAAGAATATTAGAAGAGTGGGCGAAGCAAGGAGCCTTGTGGTTGCCCGCAAGATATTGATTCTGAGTTCGAGTTTTGGTTATCAATGGACACAAACAGTAAGGTAGCTTCGGAACCACTCCAATGCCTTCCCTCGGATCCCGTAATGGGATAATTTGTAAAGTAGAATCTCGTGGTTAATTGTATCGAAGGCCGTGGAGAAGTTCAGCAAAATACCAACAGTATGATACATATTATTGATAGCTTTTGGTACTTTATCAACTAACATTAGGGTCTTTTAGATTTACACGACAAGAACGTGGACCGCCACCTGTGACATCCTTCAAAGGTAATGTGACGTCCTTTTAAGGCACTGCCGGGCAGCGTAATTTTTTCCCCACTTGAGCTCCGGACCCCAGTATGAACTCATTTGCATACAGCCAATCAGAGCTCATGGGTGGTAAATCAAGTCTTTATTAGAGATCATGTACACACAGCTGATATTATTAGGGTCTTTTAGAGATGTATATAGTCTAGATGTATAATAAATTCTCAACCGTGCTCATTTGTTCTCTAGCATGTATATACCTTTAGCAAATTTACTACAGATCTACACCTCTAATAATAATATCAGCTCATGAAATTGCTGTGAAAAATTATTACTTTAATAGTACTAATTTAAAGTTACTCTAGCAATCAAAGATAGGCCTTATCGTCGTCGAAGCCACTATATAGGGACTCATTTCTTAATATTTTACGGTTGAGAATTTATCATACATCTAGACTATATACATCTCTAAAAGGCCCTAATATTATCAGCTTTATTTTGTTACTTCTTTTATTGCAGGAATTCTTAACTGAGAACTATGAACATCACAGCAATTTCTTAAACTGATATTATTAGAGCCTCAGAGAGATGTAGATCTCTAATAAATTTCTCAACCGTAATAAAACCTTTAGAAATGAGTCCCTATACTGCCTTGATGACGATAAGGCATATCATTGATTGCCAGAATAATTTTGAATTAGTGCTAAGTAAAACAAATTCACAGCAATTTCATAAGCTGACATTAGAGGTGTAGATCTATACAATATTTGCTAAAGGTAGACACGCTAGAGCACAATTGGAACTATTTCCAAGCCTAGCTGTGCCATGGACCTATGCACGCACACCATGCGTGCTGACATAGGCAAGGCGCTGTTTGGCGCGAGGAGCTTCACACCGTACCCTTCCGCATCCGTAAAATCTTTACAAGCTAGTTATTGACAAGATGAGCTCTGATTGGCTGTATGCAAATGAGTTCATGCTGGGGTCCAGAGCACAAGTGGGAACAAAATTACGCTGCCAGGCACGGCCCAGTGCCTTAAAGCTTATCTGTACTGTTTTATAGGAGGGATTCGACTGCCCTGCAAGGTCACTGGACAGGTGGTTATCTCATCAACTCAGCTCTTAATTAACATAAGAAAAAGAGGATCATGGGGGACCAATGGTCACCGATTAGGCATTGTTTGTTATATAGAGGGCGCAAGTAGCTACAAGTACTGCAGTGGGCCTGTAACACAATGTCACACGCGGCAGTCCACGCTCTCGTCGTGTAAATCTAAAAGTCCCTAGTATTATTGCGTGCGTGGTTGAATGTCTTTGGCGAAAACCAAATTGATAATTTATTAAGATGTTGCAGGTGTTTCAAGTACAAGTCCACTCCACTGAAAAGTTGAGCTGATTAGATAGACAAAAATCGCTTATAAATTAATTTGTTGTGATATAGGGTCCTCATCCAGCACGATGTAACCACATTTAATACATACGTCTTTGTGAGGTGCCTCGATACAAACTATTTAATTCACCTGATAAGAATAATGAAATACTATAATTCTTATCATGTAACCACATTTAATACATACGTCTTTGTGAGGTGCCTCGATACAAACTATTTCATTCACCTGATAAGAATAATGAAATACTATAATTCTTATCAGGTGAATGAAATAGTTTATATAGAGGCACTTCACAAAGACGTATGCATTACAGTTGGTAACATTTTGAAAATAGCCTATTGTCAGAATGTATACTGCTGGCACCTTCGTTGTGAGGAGCATACGTCATATCCGTACAGCAATTCAAATGTTTTTCTTGAAATAACCGAAACAAAAATCGCTCTTAAAAATCACCTGATTGAAGTACGCCCGTGATATTTGACAGTTTTAAAGATAAAGACCACATTTGGTCATGCGATTGCATTGTGAAAGAAACGTTGTGGAATCGATCAGAAAAGGTTGATCATCTAGCATATAAGTATTGGTGTGTACTACAAGGTTCTGGAATCATCTAAATGATAAGAAATTTGGCCCAGTCTTGGTAAAGTTATAAGCACTGTACACAGAAAGATGTATATGGAACTAAGGGACCACGTGCGCGATATCTATTTGGTCCCAATAGATATAATAATTTACCAAATATATCATTTAGGAGGCGGTTTCCCGACTTTCACGGCAAAATTAGTATCATCACGTATAAGTCAAAACATCTTCTTTTTTGTGGACCCCTCTGTTTCCAACATGTATTCATTAAATTTGTTTTAAATGCTTATAATTAAATTGTAATAATTTGTTGGAAACATGAATAAATTTGAAATTTGAATTTGCTATACAAAAGTCATGAAGCTCATCATTAGTTAGCGATTGTAAAGGAAAGTTAGACATCATTTACCGGCAAGAATTTGGTGCAATCCCGCCCCCCCCCCCCCCCCTCCCCACTCCGGGGTCGGAATGACCGCATGCGTGTTACCAAAATGTCCGGTAAAGGGGTACTTTTCACGCACCAAAGTCCGGCTCGTACATACACAAAATTGACTTTACACACCGGACTTAGGGGGTGGTTTTAAAAGGAGGGAACACGCATACATTGTGGAGGGTGAGTTGAGATTGTCAGCAAGACAACGTAGCTTAATGCGTGGGTCGATGACCGAATAATTTGAATCAAGCGATGTCTATTGATAGAGGTATGCATGTTTTACGTAATTTCTGGGTAGGAAAAAATCAAAGAAACTGCCTCACCCGGGCGACCTCAGTAACTTAAATATTGCATTATACTGAGTTTGCTGGCATGATAATGTACAAAGCAAATGCGACCATAAGGGCAGGTGACACATGTAAATACGTAATGAGTAGAGCATTGGTAACATTTTATTCATTGAAACTTGCTTTACAAAATGAGAGGTAATAAAACTTGTTATGAGCATTGTGAATGAATTAAACATTTTAAGTACGAAACATTAAAGTAGCTGGTATATCGTAGAAGCATCTTGATACATGCACTGGGAACGGCTGACAAAGCCTCGCAGCGATCGCCAAATCAACACATGAGCATAATTGTAATTCAAAAGGAGACTCAATTCAGATCCCGATCGGCCCCGAGCCCCGGGTCCTGTGCAGGTTATCACGAAGATAACTATCCTTTCAAAAATTAAAAGAGAAGGTTGAGTCCTGATATAGGTTAACAAAAACATTATATCTGAGCAAGCGAGTGTAATTGATAAGTGCAATAATTTACCTGGATCAACAGCCGAACAGAGTCCTGTGCAGATTATCGCGAAGATAACTATCCTTTCCCAAAAAATCATATCGGCTTGTTTTGGGTACTTAAATTATAGATAACGACGGACATAACATTGCATAGATCTTTGTTGTATAGCAGAGCATTATTACGAATTCTCGTCGCCTTCATAATCATGTCAGACTGAATTTGTAATAGTGCAAATATTTGCTCCTGCTTTTATGTAAAATGAAACTCTTGATCGTTTCATTTTGCCGTCCTTCTTTTGTCTGTTCCTGTTTGATGGCTTATTCCACAATGCATATAGAATCGCAGTAAACCCATGATTGGTTTTGGTTTTTCCCTGAGTGGTTCTTAATAATGGGCATTCAACCAACTCGAAAGTGATTCTCTAATGTTTATTGACATGCGATACCAAAATCTCCTTCCTGTTAGACAGTATTTGATTAATTATATATTTCTCATCCACTCTTTCCCTCTCGTCCACCCTCTCTCTCTCTCTCTTTCCATCCTTCCACTATTTATTCTCACTTTCCGTTATCCGGCTGTCTCACTTTCTCTCTCTCTCTTCTCTCTCCTACCGTGATTTTACATTTTGCTAGATTGTTCTGTATGTTTTATCTACAACGTAAATTGTATCAATGTAATACTAAATACTAAGCATAATTTTTTGGGGGAAAGGATTCTACTTCCCACCAGTGTTTATGGGTGTGTTACCCCCCCCCCTAATAAATCGACACATCAAACAGCTACACAGTAAACTCAAAATTTCTGTCTTACAAGTTCACAACCTTTTCCTCTTAGGAACATGAAGAAGAACAGCATTGAAGCTGATGAGGCCTCCCTGATGAACTGTTGGCGTAAGAAAACAAATTTAAAAGATTGTTGATTTGCTATCTTTCCTGTGCAATAGTTTGCCTTACCACGCTGATGCTAATATTTTTTTAAAGAATGACCTCACAAAACATTGTTGAACTCTAATACCGTGAAGGACTGTAAATAGTTATTTAGGTCCAATTATGTAGTCCTGGAAGTTGATGTTTCCTTTTGAAGGAAGCTGCATGGTTGCATTGTGCTATATCATGCAAGAGCGACTTCCTCATTTAAATTCCACTTAAGCGGAGGTCATTAAATTATAATAAACACGATATTAAAACATTATGATTCGTAAAAAAAACCTTGCTAGGTTAAATAAACTTTAACTTCCGTTTGATATTTGTTCGAATTGGAAAGTCATAATATTTGACGTAATGATATTAAAAGGACACGAGTGTAAAATAAGTACATCATATGAGTTTGCATTATATCCTTTTATTCATTTATATATTGAAGAAAATTCAGAATGATATTTAAGGGTATAAACGAGTTTTTGAATTGTAAATCCTTCGACCGTTCCCAATATTCATATTGCTCCGGTTGTCTCATTTTCGCCAGCACAAACGTAGCTAGTTCGCCTTCTATGGAAAGTATATAGCAGACGGCGATCGGCGGATTAGACGACACTTGATAGTGATTTTGTATGTGTGAATGCTTTGCTAAATATAAAATACAAGAACCTTTTCTATATCTTTAAACTATCATTGATATCTGATAATTAAACAGTTAGTAAAATAAACCTACCAAACTACATAATACAATGAAATACTTGACTGAAAGTAGGGGAGTCTGATGTGGTGCACAATTGCACCCCTCTGTTAATAATCGAATAGTCCATGGTGTGTCATGATTATTCGTGTTTTTGCTTACCTCGGCAAAATGTTTGCCTATACTAAATGGACAATTTCGGTGGGGATTGGCTGAAGTGGTCATAATGAACCGAGCAGAACTGATCTATTATAATTGCAATGACGAACCTTCGTCATTGCCTTGTTTTCGTTCACATTCTGCCCCATTAATATTCTCCTGGTTTTCCTCATCGTCCAAAAATCCCATTCGTTTTGCATGTAGTGCTTGTGATTCCTAGTTAGGTACTTTCCTCAAGTCCTTTTCCTTTCAAATTTCGTAGGCATCATCTCTATCATCTCATCAAGGTCACCTATTTTTTCGATTTTCGAAATCACTCATGCATAACCATCCAGGCGCCATTTTGTCCGTTTCTGGTCCATTTTAAGGCCTTTCTATCTTCCTTCCTATCTCCACTATCCTAGATCCTACAAACTTCTAACAAAATCCTCTAGATAGTCTAAGAGATGTTCTTTAATCTGCGATGCATAACTTGCCCTTCAAAATGCCATCTTCATACTCAAAATTCAAATCTAAAACCGACTCCGTCAACAATCTCTCAAATTCTTGAAAAATTGACCCCTAAAGAATCTAAAACTGCCATAACTTTCTCATATAAATTCCGTTTTGTAATTAAATCTCACAGTATCTTTATCTCATAATTGCACATAGCCATGCCAAATTTCACGCTCCAATGGCTCTGTAAAACATAAATAGCGCCCTCTAAAGTTCTGGGAATCGGCTTTCTTTCTGTGGCCGTATCTCCATTATGGCTTGGCAAATCCGTACCCTTTTTTGGATTTAGATACTTGAGGATATGCCCTTTCCAGCCATATACAAAATTATATACCTTATCACTAACCAAATTTGCGAAAATTGCTCTCCAAATTCGCCATTTTCAAGAAAATTCCGAAATAACTTCAACTTGCTCTAAAATATGTATCCATATACGTGACAACTGTCTGCCAAGTTTGGTAAATTTTAATAACGTCAGCGCAAAGTTATCGCCAAAAATGATGAATTTACTATGCATTACGTAATAGCGCCTTTAATGCGTGCAGTACATTGCGTGCAGATGACAATGGTGTCAAACTGACCGCAATGAAGTGCCCTTTCGAATGATACCAAGTATGGTATATGTTTACACAGAAAATTGTGAGTAAATCGCATTTGAACAAGGGTCACTATACGAATTCCGCCCGATTATAACACTTATCGGCCATGACGTCATTTTTTCAGACTACTTTTCGCCCCCTAAACATCCTTTTTTTTCCTTGAAAATTTGCAATGACATTCCGAGATGCAATACGCAGGGCACCTCGTGGCCGGATTTTCGAAATGAGTCAATCGGGCCATTTAAGACGCCATTTTGTCCTTTAAATCTATTTTACATCACATGTTTCGATAGGATTATCATAGAAAAAAAAGAGTAGTTTACAATAACAACCATGAAATTCTCTTTCCAATGATACCATATACGGCCAAAAAGAGACATAAAGAGAGAGAGAAAAAACAATTTAACTCCGGTCATAATACAGATCCTGTACGTTTTCCGCCAATGCATTACACGCATTGTCTATGGGGCAAATCGGGTTCACGCTTTTGACCCCTAGAACGATCTTGATTGCAATGACGAACATGCAACTAATCCCATTTGTTTTTGCACGCAGTGCTTGCGAGCCCTTTCTAGGTTCTTTCCCCTATCCCAATTTCTTTCAAACATCGTAGGCATAGTCACTACCATCCAGAAGCTAAAGACTTCGTACACATTGCTCTGGATAGTCCGAGAGAAGCTCTTTCGTTCGACACGTAGAAACACGGCGTCATTGCACGCACATCGTTGTGACACGATTGCATTTCTAGTTCATGCCTGTTATCCTTCGTGTGCTTGACCTATAATCTTACAAGCGCGTGGTAAATTGCGTCCAAAGTTCGACTTGTTACACATGCGTTATATATGCAATGGCATGCTTACGACCTATTTTGATCAAATTACGGTGGGTGCACTTTCAAAAGTCAATGGGACATGAGGGTTCCAATGAAAGAGCTAGTGTCAACGTACGTCGTGGTAAATGTGCTTTTCGTTTAAAAAACAAATGAATTGTTAACGATTTTTGTTTTGGTAAAAGTCCATAGGCTAACATGTTTATAGATTGTTGGTCTCTGACGATAGGGGGCGTTGTCAAATGAGACTAAAACGGAACTATATGATTAAGTTACTTTAAATGTATAATCCAAAATACAAACAGCATTTTAACGAACGCGAGTACTTTTTTCACATGATATTTTTTGTTTGTATGCCTTAAAAAAATGAATGCGTGTACCTTATACATATTATTATATATACCATGTATACAACTGTTTTCTCAATTCAAATGATATTAAGTATTTGCAAACATAATAATTACAAACTTACAAACATATAAGTATATCTACCTCTGTATTATAGAATCACATGTGTAGGTTTACCAAGGAGCCTAATAACTCATTGGGTATACATCATTCAACACACACACACACATACACGCACAAACACATAAATAACATGAATTAATATTGGTGCTGTTCTACTTTTCGAAACTAAATCAAAACCACCTGCATGTGGGCGTGTGTTTGAGCGGTTGTGTGTGTGTGTTGCGTACGTGTGTGTGTGCGTGTGATTAGAATTTAGTTTTACGCAAAGATATCGTATATTTTTGAGTCGCCGTGATAATTGACAGTCTGCAACATTCAAACTAGATGTTTACTGAAAGTTATGAAAACTCTAAACCAGAATCGAAACTGAAAATCAAGCGCAATTTGATTCTATTCTGGCATTCACCAACCGGAAAGTGATTTTCTTGTGTTTATTGACATGCGATACCGAAATCCCCCTTTTTATATAAAAAATGATAAACTTCCTTAATGTCAGGTGTGTATTGAAACAACTTGCACTTGTATGAAAGGTTACGTTATGGATATATGATCCTGTTGCTCTATAGCTGGGAGGGTGTGTATGTGCGTGTTATTAGAATTTAGTTGTATGCAAAGATATCGTATATTTTTTAGTCGCCGTGATAAGTGATAGTCTGCAACATTCAAACTAGATGTTTACTGAAAGTTATGGAAACTCTGGACCAAAATCGAAACAAAAAATCAAGCGCAACTATGATTTGATCCTATTGTAACGGAATGCCACTTTAAGCAGGAAGCTCTTTTTCGAGAGTGGGAGACTAACAGCTATAATTCTCTCTGGTTTTACCTCCTTGAAGGGGCTTTCACACCGAGCCTTGCGTAGAGTTGCGTAGTGTTGCGTACGCAACCCTAAGCCGAACGTACGTAACCCTACGCCGGCCTATGCTGAGTGACGCACACAAATTAAACATGTTTAATTTTGTTCGCGTACCTTCGGCGTAGACACTATACGCAGAAAGTACGCAAGTCTACGCAACACTATGCTACCGTAAGCCATCCATACGCAACACTACGCTACTGTACGCCATGCCTACGCAACACTACGTTACCCTACGCCAGTCCGACCACGGCACACAAGACGATCCTGATGATGAATGTTTATATGGGTTTATATGAACTGTGAATCATAAGAACTTTTTAATCACTGTTTCAGGGTGATGAAAGACTGTTATTGTTGATGTGATTATTAATTTATGATAACATGTATCTTTTGATTATGTCCATGTGTAATAACATGTCAAGATTTTGTTAAATTACAATGCAATATAGGGTACTGACATTGCACTTAAGTTTGTTTCTTGAAAGTATTTGCTATCGTGTTAGAATCACATCTCTATTATAATGTATTTTAAAGGGGTTTTATTAATTCAGTCATTCATTTGAGATTTAAAACAAAATGGATCATTTGTAGATCAAACCTTATGGCATTACGTACACATATACTACTAGAGTATTGCCTCTTTCAACTACTTACCTACATATGGTGTTTCATATATTTGAATGCTGTCTACTATAATCAGAGGAGGTACACTGCCCCTTCTGACAATAAATGTAATCTGCAATATAAATGAAGAAGGATATAAAAACAAAGGAGAACAATATGCCTTCTCTTTTAACGAAAATCTCTTGTTAGACAGTGCTAAGTGATCTGCAATATATTCCCAAACGGATTTTTAAAATAAATCTAAGAGAAAAATCAAAAACACATGCATGTATAGTATAATATAAAGACCTATTAGGTTAGCTATTTTAATGCCTAACAATACAACAAGTTTTATAATAGTTATGCAAATTTTTGTACTGCTTGTTTAGATCCATGCAATCTATAAAAAAAACAATGATGATATATTGTACAATACAAATAATAATTAACGTGGTCCACGATAAGATCATGTTTAAATCTTATTTAGGCCTTTCAATAAACAAAATACAAAAATGAGATCTATCTTGTGTCAGCATGCTTGAAACATGCTTGAAGGTACAATATCAAAGAAAACTAGAAAAAAATTCCTGGCATTACAAACCTCAACGTCCATTTTGCTTGCACATGAGTAAGGGACGACTTCAGTAACAGGCGTTGGACTTCCCACACTAGTAACTGTAAATGCAGGTTCAATTGCTTCCCTGCAAACCTTGACCGACATGGATGAATCAGAACCCGCAAAGACGTATTCAAAAGATAAATTTCCTCGCGGTGATGTGAAATTGTGCGGGATGGAGAATGTGAACATGTCACGTGGACTGCTTCCAGACACATTTGCGATTAGAGCCCCTGTGTATAGTTTGTAGAAAAGAGTTTAAATACAAATAGGCCCCTGTATCCATTCGACAGGAAAATATATATTTATATTTTTTTAATCTCACGGTTTTGTTACATGTAGTTAAACACAATAATATCAATTCGGTCCTATTTAACACTGATCTTATCGAAGACCCTTTAAATTATCATTGCCACGGCATTGTATTTACACCTCGGTAGAGAGGGACAAATGTATGCGAAACACCTTGTCCAAGGATGTAAGCAGTGAACACTGACCGAACCAAGGACCTCTCGTATGAAAGTTTTATAGAGACAGCTGTCTTTTGCTCGTCACTCCAAGCCAACGATCATTACAATGGTAAAAGAGATGTGAGAAACAAGAACATTCAACAGATATACAGTATAATTATTTCGTATTTGGTTCCGTATTACTCGTTTGTAAAAACTGAATAGTCACAAGAAGATGGGTTTTTAGAAAGAGGCAAACACGTTTCAGTAAAATGTCTACCACTCACCTTGGCTCACTGACCAGCTCCCTTCTGCCTCAATGATTCCACATTTGCCTTCTTCAAAGTCACATGACCAATCTAATAGTATAAAATGGAGTCAGGATATAGGTGAAATGTAATGATAGGTAAAGCCAGGGATCCATGGTAAAACACACATGTACGTATGTCTCCATGCTTAAACAAATATCGAGGAAGCATTATACGCTACAATGTCATGTACTTGTAAGGCCTCTCGTTCTTGTCAGGTATTTCGGTCTACGTTAATACGGCCACGGCCGTATAGAGACCGGCAGATTTTGAAACCGACAATATCGGTCAAGCGGTCCTTCCCATAGGTTAGCTCACGGCGGAACACAAGACTGTTTGCCCGTAAGACCGACAATTTCGCTCTCGAGGGCATTTCTGAAAATTAAATCTTGAATTACGAGACTTATGGCCCATAAGATCGGCAGTTCGAAAAAGTGGCTTGTGAGCCTGGCAATCTATTCAACGTTTTATGAGACCGAAAACAGATATGGTTGGTCTCGTGGAGGCGCAAAAGCTCAGTTGGTAAAGCAGTGGTCTCGTAATCCGGCGACCCGGGTTCGAAACCAAGGAGATGCGCTAGTGCCCTTTGGTAAGGCATTAGTCCTCATTACCAGGTCTCTCGGAGAGGACCTAAGGCCGTCGGTCCTCTGGTTGCTTACCAAGAAGCATGCATGCTTTGTTAGTAGTTAGGTAAAATAACCACCACTACACAATGCTGCTGATCTATAATGAGTTTCTCGGTTAACAGATTTAAACGGTAGCAATATTAATATATAGATTAAATCAAACTGCAATTGTACTTACTATTTTGGTATATACAAGAATATGGGAGTAAAAGGCACAAGTTACGTATTCTTTCTTTTTAGAATACATTAGGGAATACATTATTACCGTTGCAAAAAACACCGAAAAGGTAAAAAAAAAAAAAAAAAAAAAGTTCATTGCAAGAAAAGGTTGAGTTCTGATTTAGGTTAACCAAAACAATCATGATAATCTGAGCATCAACAGAGTGTAATTAATTAGTGAGATTATTTACCTGGATCAACGGCCAAACAAAGTCCTGTGCACATTATCGCGAAGATAGCTATCCGTTTATAAAGTTCCATATTGGATTGTTGTGGGTACTCAAATGACAGATAACGACCGACATAAAATGGCATAGATCTTGTTGTACAGCAGAATATATTAATTATTCTCTTCGCTTTTATCCAACCGGATAGTGGTTTCTCTTGTGGTCATTGTCATGCGATACCGAAATCTCTTTTTTCGAAGAAAAAAATATTAAACTTCCTTAATATCAGGTATATATGGAAACAAAATGCACTTTTATGAAATGTTACGTTATGGATATATGATCCTTTTGCTCTATAGCTGGGAGGGTGGAAGACTAATTTTACGCTATAAGTGTTATACTGTTAGACAATATTATTGAGAACATACAAATTACCATGTCCATTGTCTGGGAACTCTTTGATTAATAATAATAATTACCATATCCATTGTCGGTCGAACTTCTTGATTATTTATATATCTCTCATGTGCTCTTTCACTCTCTACCCCTCCCCCTTTCTCTCTCTCTCTCTCTCTCTCTCCCTTTCAACAATTCCACTGTTTATTATCACTTTCCGTTATATGGCTATCTCACTTTCTCTCTTTTCTCTCTCTTAACGTGATTTTACATTTTGCTAGATTGTTCTTTATGTTGTTGACAACGTAACTTGTTTCACTCTCATAATAAATACCAAGCATAACAATAATTTTGGGGAAAGGATTCTACTTCCCATCAGTGTTTATGGGTGTGTTACCTACCCCCCCCCCCCCTCCCCAATAAACCGACACATCAGACAGCTACACAGAACCCTCCAAATTTCTCTCTTACAAGTTCACAACTTTTTCTCTTAGGAACATGAAGAACATCATCGAATCTGATGTAATGAAGCCTCCCTGAATAACTGTTCACGTAAGAAAAAAAATCTAAAGATTTTATGTTTGCTTTCTCTCCTACACAATCGGTTGCCTTACCAAGTTGATGTTATTATTTGTCTAAAGGATAACTTTAAAAATGTTGTTGAACTCCAATACCGTCAAGGACTGTATATAGTTATTTAGGTCAATTTATGTAGTCCTGGAAGTTGATGTTTCCTTTTGAAGGAAGCTGCATGGTTGCATTGTGTTATATCATGCAGGAGCGACTTCCTCATATAAATTCCACTTCAGCGGAGGTCATTCAATTATACTAAACACGGAATTAAAACATTATGATTGAAGTGTTAGCTCAGTCAGTAGAGCGTCCGCCTCACAACCGGGAGGTCGTGGGTTGTTCGATCCCCGGCCGCGTCATACCAAAAGACGTTTAAAGATGGGAGTTGCTGCTACCTTGTTTGGCGTTCAGCAATAAGGGAAAGAGCAACGTCGATCTGGCCGCTGCTCAGTGGCTGCCGGGCTCACGATCAATTGGGCAAAAAGAATTTTCATTTCGGTTTAATAAAATTTGGAGTGGACTAAAAGATTATTATTATTATTATTATTATTATTAAAGAAAACCGTTTGATTTTTGTTCGAATTGGATAGTCATAATATTTGCCGTAATGATATTAAAAGGACACGAGCGTATAAGAAGTACATCATATGAGTTTGCATTATATCTGTCATTTTATTCATTTACATAAATATATTGAAGGAAATTCAGAATGATATTTAAGGGTATAAACGAGTTTTTGAATTGTAAATCCTTCGACCATTTCCAACAATCATATTGCTCCGGTTGTCTCATTTTCGCCAGCACAAACGTAGCTAGTTCGCCGTCTATAGAAAGTATATAGCAGACGGCAATCGGCGGATCAGACGACACTTGATAGTGATTTTGTATGTGAGATTGCTTTGCTAAATATAAAATACAAGAACCTTTTCCATATCTTTAAACTATCATTGATGTCTGATAATTAAACAGTTAGTAAAATAAAGCTACCAAACTAAATAATAAAATGAAATACTTGACTGAAAGTAGGGGAGTTTGATATGGTGCACAATTGCACTCCTCTGTTAATAATCGAATAGTCCATGGTGTGTCATGAATATTCATGTTTTTGCTTACCTCGGCAAAATGTTTGCCTTTACTAAATGGAAAAAATTACGGTGGGGGGGGGGGGGTTGGCTGAACTGGACATAATGAACCAAGCAGAACTGATCTATGATGATTCATGCTTGTTACACTTCGTGTGCTTGACCTATAATCTTACAATCGCGTGGTAAATTGCGTCCAAAGTTCGACTTGTTACACATGCGTTATATAGGCAATGGCGAGCTTGCGACCTATTTTTTTCAAATTACGGTGGCTGAACTTTCAAAAGTAAATGGGACATGAGGGTTTCTCATGAAAGACCTAGTGTCAACGTACGTCGGGGTTGATGTGCTTTTTGTTTTTAAAAAAAGAAGAAGAATTTTTAACGTTTTCTTTTGGTGTAAAATTCCATAGGCTAACATGTTTATAGGCTGCTGGACTCTGACGATAGGGGGCGTTGTCAAATGAGACTAAACGGAGCTATATGATTAAGTTACTTTAAATGTATAATCCAAAATACAAACAGCATTTAAAAAAACGCGAGTACTTTATTCACATGATATTATTTTTAAAAATGCTTAACAAAAATGAATGCGTGTACCTTATACACATTATTATATATACCATGTATACAACAGTGTTTTCTCAATTCTCGCTACCCCAAATAGCGATTCTGCCGAGATCCGGGGAAAATCCTGAAAACGCGCATTGCATTATGGGATAGCTTTTCGACATTACAGCTTCCTGTGCAGGCGGCGCGATAGCGCAAACGTAAAACGCCGTCGCCACACAACGTGTATGCACCGAATATGTCGTCTGCTCGGTCTTGTTTTTTTTCGCAAATATTTCAACGTTTATTTGAACATTTCATTCGTTGTTTTTTGCGTCTTTTGACATCAGTGACGATGGTTTTCTTTTGTGAGGCTGCACAGTGCTGGGCTCATGATTCCAAGCGTAAGAACCCTGAAAAATGGGGGTGGATGAAGGCCGTGACTTGGGATGGGACTCTATACCGGAAGTTGTAGTGACGACCCGAGAGAGTGAAAATTACCTCGTCTCGCGAATTTCGAGATTTTCGTACCTATTTAGGGTAGCGAGAATTCAAATAATATTAAGTATTTGCACACATCACACTTACAAACTTACAAACATATATTAAAGTATATCTACCTCTGTATTATAGAATCACATGTGTAGGTATATACCAAGGAGCCTAATAACTCATTGGGTATACATCATTCAACACAAACAAACACACATACACACACACAAACGCACACACACACAAACACACACACACTCACACACAAACACATAAATAACATGAACTACTAATGGTGCTGTTCTTCTTTTCGAAACTAACTCGAAAACAAAACCACCTGCGTGTGGGCGTGTGTTTGAGCGGTTGTGTGTGTGTGTTTCGTGCGTGTGTGTGCGTGTGATTAAAATTCAGTTTTATGCAAAGATATCGTATATTTTTGAGTCGCCGTGATAAGTGACAGTCTGCAACATTCAAACTAGATGTTTACTGAAAGTTATGAAAACTCTGAACCAAAGAAGAAACTGAAAATCAAGCGCAACTATGATTTGATCCTATTGTGACGGAATGCCACTTTAAGCAGGAAGCTCTTTTTCGAGAGTGAGGGACTAACAGCTATTATTCTCTTTAGTTTTACCTCCTTAAAGGGGCTTTCACACCGGGCCTTGCGTAGAGTTGCGTAGTGTTGCGTACCGACTACGCCGAGCGTACACAACCCTACGCCGGCCTACGTAACTGTACGCTGAGGGACGCAAATGGGTACGCGAGATGGACGCAAACAATTAATGTTTAATTTTCTTCGCGTACCTTCGGCGTAGACACTTTACGCAGAACGTACGCAGAAATTACGCAAGTCTACGCAACACTATGCTACTGTACGCCATCCCTACGCAACACTACGCTACTGTACGCCATGCCTTCGCAATAGTACGCTACCATACGCCAGTCCGACCACAGCACACAAGACGATGCTGATGATGAATGTTTATATGGGTTTATATGAACTGTGAATCATAAGAACTTTTTATTCAGTGTTTCAGGGTGATGAAAGACTGTTATTGTTGCTGTGATTTTTAATTCATGATAACATGTATCTTGTGATTACGTCCATGTGTAATAACATGTCAAAGTCTTGTTAAATTACACACTTTGATTTCCAGAGTGTCAGCAGGAGTTTATTGTCAGTTTTGGGGCTGTTTTTATCATTATGGTAATCATTACTTCGTGATTCGGTTAAAAGTAATGTAATTTGTCTTAGTTATTTTCACGGTTTAAATTTCACAGTGTTAGCAGAAGTTTAAATATTTTTTTCCGACAGTCATTAGAACTGAAATTATAACTTCATGATAAAGTTATACGGTAGTTATGTTCATGTCTAATAACATGTAAACGTCTTTCAAATGTCACAGTTTTCAAACTGATTTTATTAAAGTATTCATTACCTCATGATAAAGTTATAGTTGTGTAACAACATGCAAACATTAGTGTAAATCCAGAGTGTCAGCAAGAGTTTGCTTGATTCACTTCTTGTTATACCAAACTGTACATTAGTGCATTAAAGTTGAAGTCTTTGCAACAATACCAGTCATGTTAATTTCTTCTACATCTAGGTGAAATTTTCTTTGAACAACATTTCTTTTTCTGTTTACAAATAATCTAGCCCTTTTAGTATTTTGGTTATAAAATCAGCATCAGTGTTTTGTAATACTTGAATGTTTAACTCTGAAAAATTTGATAGAAATGTAGAGGGCATTGCAGTATTTTCTTGTATATACCTGGATGTAAACTTGGCAGGTATTTACCCTACGTTTGATTTCATTTGCAAATTTGTTTGTATAAAATACTTGTATAAACAAAGATCTATTCCGTCATCAAATCATTACGAAAAAGATTTTTTTTTCTCAACAGAGGAAATTGTAGAGGAACTCGCAAATTACGTCATATCCACGCCAGCTTCACTGATGGCAACTTTAACAAAATCATAACCTTCCCATTTGTAGTTGGATATTGCTCAAACTTTTACTCATGTGTCCCTTTCATTTGTGTGCTTTTACTAAAACCAACTTAATATCACAGTGGACTTTCCTTTTAAACACTATACAATTGTGACTATAATTATCACGACGATAAGTTCATGCGTTTCAAATTTGGATGTACATCAGTTATTATCCCTTTCTTTGGTTGACATGCGGTCAGTATGTACCAAATTGCTTTTTGTTAAAACCTTAATTTCGGAGACAAAGTTGGTTCTCCCCTTTCTATTTTTTATCCTGTATTATGCTCTCACCTCCCTTTTGTTCCCTCTTCCTCTCTTTCTTGTTATCCTCTCTCTATATCTCTCTCTCTCTCATTCTCTCTGTCTCTCTTTCTTTTTTCTCTCCATCTCTCTTCTCTTCTTACATCTATCTCTCTCTCCCTTTTTTTCTTTCTCTTTTTTTCCTTCTTCTCTCTCTCTCTCTCTGTCTCTACATAAAATGTTAAACATGATAACGTTGGTACTGGAATTTCGGTATAAATTGCTCCGATAGTTATCAATACTCCGTGTTAATGACTGATTTAAATTAAAAAAAGGTATAGAGACTAGACCTCCTCACTCAAAGCAGGGATATATCCCTGCTCAAAGGCCACTCTATTATTATACAGTGCGTCCCAGAAAAAACGAAACCGAGAAGTATTGATGTTCTATCATAACTTAATCACAACCATAATTAATGAATGATACATATTTAGAAAGCTTAGAGTCTCTTCTTTCAGTTGATGCTACTCAGATGATGCATATTTTACGCATGAGTGATTAAAAGCAATTTGAAGGAAGGAAACCAAAAAGACATTTGGCGGGCGGTATCTGAATTTCGAAGAAAAATTCACATTTCTAGAAAGTTGAGTTTCTGCCCTTTCATATGACACCTCAATCAGGAAAAATGAGCGAAGAATGACAAAGTTCTGTTTGTTTAAAGTAGTGCTTGCATTTCCATAATTGTATTAAACAAATTCGTTTTCACTGGCTGCCTGCCGTATCAATAAACGAAATTAACAAAAGACTTAACTCCGTTTCGTTGACAATCAGCCGTAGACGAGAGTCTTCATGCATGGCTGATTGTCAACGAAACGGAGTTAAGTCTTTTGTCAAATCTGCTTTTTGCTACGGCAGGCACCCAGTGAAAACGAATTCGTTTGTTAAAATTATGAAAATGTAAGGGCTCCTTTAAACAAACAGGACTTTGTTATTCCTCGCTCATTTTTCCTGATAGAGGTGTCATATGAAAGGGCAGAAACTCAACTTTCTAGAAATGTGAATTTTTCTTCGAAATCCAGATACCGCCCGCCAAATGTCTTTTTGGTTTCTTTCCTTCAAATTGCTTTTAATCACTCATGCGTGAAATATGCATCATCTGAGTAGCATCAACTGAAAGAGGAGACTCTAAGCTTTCCAAATATGTATCATTCATTAATTATGGTTGTGATTAAGTTATGATAAAACATCGATACTTCTCGGTTTCGTTTTTTCTGGGACGCACTGTATAGGCCTACAAACCAGTCCTGAAGTTCTGAGCCATCAATTTTTGTTTCTCGTAACACATGATGGCGCTATCTCGAATTGTATTCTTCGGAAAGAGAGACATTGTACATGTTGTGTAAGTTTATACAGAGCAAAGTGATATCTGATTATGACAAGAGTATTATTCCCTTTACCAAAACATTCTCTTATAACTCTCATCAAAGAACATTCATACTTTTCACAGCTGCATACATACTAGTCTATGAAACAACGAAATATCTGTGATTCTGATTAAAAATGTAATATTCGACATCAGCCTAAAATACACTCATGTTCTTTTCCCTCAACCAATAATGTATGAACTATGAAATACAGTCATACCATATTCAGATACATAAAGCTTCTCTACGAGAAATAGAGTCACGTTCTATTTAACGTGTTTAAACACGTCATAATAATGTTCATGTATGATATGAAGATTTATGCAATGTACAAAATACATTTGAAGAAAGTTGCACTATTCGTTGATCCTTCCATAATTTTCGAAATTACTAGATTATTTTGGGTGAGTTCATACCATGATGTTAAATAGGGTTATCCGCAAATATTCTGGAGTACATTCAAAGACAAGGGTATAACAATTACATTCTGATTTCATATTTTAACTTTAAGTGAAATTAAACAATATCAAGAGTGTGCATTTATTTATCAGTGTATTTATCAACTAATAATTTTCTGTTATTCGTTTTATGCCCATAATAACTTTTTTAATTTAAAAGGTATTGGCTTCTTCTTTTTTCTTTTTTGTTTGGTTTTATTGTTTACGGCACTCCCGACACAAAAGCGTTTGCTCTTTAAAAATGTCGCCGCCTGTAATCTAATTTTACTGTATATTTTCGAACATAATGGAAGAGAGAGAATAAATATATTAATACTAATGCTAATACTAATATTATTATTAGTCCTAATAATAATGATAATGAAAACACAATTACTAATGATAATAATAATAGCAACAACAAAAAAAGGAAGAAAAAGGGTAGGGAAATGGCACCTCTATCATCATCATCATCATCACAAAAGTATAAGAGTTAAGTTACACTATATATACCAATAATAATAAGAATAATTACATTGATAGGGCGCTTGATACGGACGTTTCTATTATTCAACATGATCAATAGCTGAAAAGCAAACAAAACAACAACAAAAACAAAAACAAAATGTTACTAATTACAACACAATTAAGTTGACTGGAATTAACTACCTGTGTGTGCCTCCAGTATAATTTAACTGATTATCTTGCTGTAATTTATTCCTCATACCTCAATGTAAGTTTCAGAATTACGCATTTACTATAATTTATACATGTATAATGATATACGAAACATGGAGATGTAAATCCATTTCGAAGGTGAGGATGGAGGTGAGGGTGGAGTGTGTTCCACAGTTCAGGGCCAGAACTTGAAAGCGATCCCCTTCACGGCCCAGGAGTGCCGTGAACTTGGGATGCAAAGAAGTTGGGTTTGAGCAGAGCGGAGTCGTCGTGGTGGTTCGTTAAGGTGTACTAGGTCCTGTATGTATGAAGAGCTTGATAGACGAGAAGAATGACTTTGAAGATGATGCGTTGGCGGACAGGAAGCCAGTGCAGTGCCTGAATGACGGGTGAGCGCTACAAGTAGGGACCGCTTAGTTCTGATGACCTTTTTGGAGGCGTTGCAGCTGGTAGTCAGGAAGATGTATCAGAAGAGAATTTAAAAGTCTAAGCGGGAAGAAATAAGAGAATAAACCAAGTCCAATGTTTCAGTAACCTTACGCGTCAGGTCAGCAGGGAGGTGAGACAAATCTTCAGATATGCGAAGGTTGCAGAGTTGGAATCTAATGGCTATACATGACTATGTGGGATATATTATGATTTAGAGTCATGTTCGAATCGATAAGAACATCAAGGTTCCGGCATTTATTATTATGCAGAGCTGATCTGAGCATCAACAACTGTATATGAAGCTTTCCGGGATGTTGTTCAGCATGACCTTTGAGCTTAGAATCATGAACTCAGATTTCCCTCCTTTGAGATTCAGATTACAACCGAATATTCCGCTTCCTCCGAAGCTACGACGTGTTTACCTGCGGCATCGTCCGCCATGTTTTCGTAGATATCCTCCGTTACCATGACTTGATTGTCTCCGGTCTTCATGTTGACATACTCTGCCTGCAGCATGGTCCCTCTCTTCATTCGGGGCGTTAAACATTCATTCTCGATCTCGCCTTGCTGGTCGTTCTTAAAGATATAAAATGATAGTAATATCCAATATTTAGAGGCATTAAATTAAAACCAATACACAAAAATACCAAAGCAAAAATAAAAAGATTACAAAGAATAATAAAATAAGCCTAATAGAACCATCAGTAAGAACATAATTAAATCAAATTATTTATATCACGGAAAGGGGGGGGGGGGATAATGACCTTTTAAAAACAAAGACGAGTTCTTATTTTGAGTTACTGATGAAAAGTGCGACGTCGTTCCACATATTCGATGCAGTCACTTTAAAACGTCTTTCAGTTGATGAGGGTGTGAGTTTGGGAATGATCAATTTAGTTCTGTCAGTTACAGAGCAACGATAATTATATCATAAAGGTTTTTATTGAAATAGTCAGATGCCAAACGAGACAAGTTATTTAGAATTCTGAAGACATACACCATACAAGCAAACATTACAAATAATGCATTGATTAAGAGGTAACCCGTGGATTTTCTAATCGAAGATGAGTCCTAGGGGTTTTTCACAACGACTTAGACCGACTTTAAGTTGGATTTAATTATGGCAGGCCATTATAGTGCCACAATTTCTCTCACCATTTACTGGCATTGGTCTCTCAAGGGACGTACGTACAAATCATGGTTACAAATCTACAGATTTTACTTTTTTTTATCATTCATTATTGAAGGAAAAAATATTAGACCATGATTGAGAGTCCAATGATGTGAGCAACTAGTGACATAGTTAAGTCCAACTTAAATTCGATCTTAGTCTTTGTGAAACACCCCCCCTGGATTCTTGATCAAATTTTATTTTTAGCGGCTCGATTCTGGACATTTTACCTCCATGTTTATGCGCAAAGTGACACTGCCAGAGGCTTTGGGAAAAGCCACAATCGTAGTCTTGTACCCATGAGGTGGTGCTTCTCCACCTGCCATCTCCTCGAGACCGGAACCATTGTTTTGGTCTTGTTTCGGCTTGCACCTAAGGATAGAGGCAATAAGTAAGGAGAAGAAACAATCTCTGTCATACACCATGGTCGGGTAGGCTTATTTTCACTGACTGAATTATTTCACCAGTATGTTTGCAATTAATGAATAACAGTTTGATTTTTGTCAGAGAGTTTATCTGCCTGTATGTTCTTTTCTTCCCCCAAAAGATGTTGTACCTCCCTTTTAACATGTTGAACTATGACGTGAGACTTTTCGAAAATGGAGGATGATCCTCTTACACAAAAGCTAATAACTGCCTATTGAAGCTTTTTGACGTTTGTTTAAAATATCTTAATTACTACCACACACTGATGATTTCTTGTAATTGAATTCTTATCCGCTTATATGCAGTCTGTACTTGACATTATTCAACATTTAAAGGACTATTTAAGAATGTATCCATACTCACTTGCATCTGAAAACAAGAATGGTGATAATGATGCATGATACTACTACTGCTGCTGCAACCCCACCGCCTATAGCTGCATATGAGGCTGTGTGTAAAACAAAAAGTATCTAGCATCGTTACCATTTACCCAAATGGACATGCATATATTGGGAGAGCAGGAAATACATAATTATATTGTGTCCAGAGATGGAGGTAGAGCAGATAGAGAATATGGCACACGTATATTCCGACTCTTCTTCTTCTTCCACATCTATTTCTCCTTTTGCGCTTTGGACTATAGCTTCTAAATAAACTGCACAAAATAATGCTTATCATCACTATTGTTAGCACTATCATTATTGTTATCATCATGATCATTATTATCATCATCATGATCATCATGAATGGATAGTTTACTACATTTACCTTGTCCTATATACGCTTTTCTACGAATTACAATCTTAACCTAATTAAACACGTCTATAGTTGCGATCATAAACATAACGAAATTCCTTTCTTTAATTACATATGTTAGCTACTTTGTGTAGAGAAAGCTCCGAGAAAAACTAAATTGAATTGATTTGAATTGAATTGACTTGAACTGAGTGAATAACCCTACATCGTCTTTATAGTCACGTGTATAGGCAAAGGCAAGCGATGGAGAACAGTCATACAGATCCACGGTAAGAAAAACAAAATTGGAGGGTAAATATGAAGGAATCTTGTGAAATGTGACATGTTAGATAATTATAATAATGAAAATGACATTTACCTTCTAAGGAAGTGGTTGATTTGCCTGTCGAGCTAGTAGGGGTGGATGCTTTAGACTGGAGGTTTGTGCTGATTGGTTCAGTTGATGGTTGTTTTGTTACAGATGGTTCTGTGTATTTTGAAAAGGAAGTTCTTTGAATAAGATCGCAATGACTATTTAAAGAAATGAACCTGAGACGATTTTACTAAAGCCCAGCGCATATTATATGATCTGACTATGATCCCATTTTTTATTAATTGCAGTAACATTTCGTGCAAACATTCCAACACGTAAAATTGGAATGATCGAGTATCTAAATAGTCATATGAAAATAAAATGTAACTTCCAAGGGACTTAATGCTTCCTCGGAGGAAAGGTGGCTAATCTTGTCTTTGTATTCTGTTGTGTTTTTCTCTAGAGCGCTTAGGGTCATGTTTTAATACTATGTGTTATGCGCTATACAAGAACGGTTAATTATTATTATTATTAAATCGGCTCACAGTCGTAGTGACGTCACCAATAAAGCGATTATATGTATTTGAAGCCGAATTGGCTGTGAATCTTATAGTAGAAAACTCAAATGCACTAAAATTCCTGTTGTTAGCATTATTAATATAATTCACAAATTAGATCAGGAAAATGATGTTAGCTTAATAGACTTCCATATCTGATATAATTGTGATTTCCTAGAAAATCGATCGCAGGAGGATTGTGAAGTGTGCGATGGGCGTCATATAGACATGGTCGTGCGAACACGACATTGATATTATACGTAATCCGGACAGGGTTTCAAAAGCCAATACAATATAGGGTACTGACATTGCACTTTAGTTTTGTTTTTGAAAGTATTTGCTATCGTGTTAGAATCACATCTCTATTATAATGTATTTTAATGGGGTTTTATTAATTCAGTCATTCATTTGAGATTTATAACAATATGGATATTTTGTAGATCAAACCTTATGGCATTACGTACACCTATAATTCTAGAGTAATGTCTCTTTCAACTACTTACCTACATATGGTGTTTCATATATTTGAATGCTGTCTACTCTGATCAGAGGAGCTACACCACCCCTTATGACAATAAATGTAATCTGCAATATAAATGAAGAAGGATATACAAAACAAAGGAGAACAATATGCCTTCTCTTTTAACGAAAATCTCTTGTTAGACAGTGCTAAGTGATCTTCAATATACTCCCAAACGGATTTTTAAAATAAATCTAAGAGAAAAATCCAAAACACATGCATGTATAGTATAATATAAAGACCTATAAGGTTAGCTATTTTAATGCCTGACAATACAACAAGTGTTATAACAGTTATGCAACTTATTTTACTGCTTGTTTAAATCCATGCAATCTATAAAAAAAATAATGATGATATATTGTACAATACAAATATTAATTAACTTGGTCCACGATAAGATCATGTTTAAATCTTATTTAGGCCTTTCAATAAACAAAATACAAAAATGAGATCTATCTTGTGTCAGCATGCTTGAAACATGCTTGAAGGTACAATATTAAAGAAAACTAGACTTTAATTCGTCACTTTGACGAATAAGGTGATACGTAGCTATTTTTGTATCATGAAAGTGTGCTGATGATGATCTAATGATAATATTCATTAATACGATAATGACGATATTTGATTTGATTTGATTTGATTTGATTTATTGGTTTCTGCATCTTTTTTTTTAAAATCATACATTTTCATGAACATAATATGGTTTGATACAATATTTTAAGTGTATATAATTTTTAACAGATAATAAACGAATTTAAGCAGATATATTGAATGCATACTTTTTTTGGTTTTTAATGACGATGACCATGATTAAAAGTGGTATAGCGCCCCCTTCAGATATTCGATAGAGAATTGTTATATGATTAAACTATTAATTTACTAAACAAGCTCAAATTTTCGCCTGATTGCAGAGCCTACCAATCATTGAACTGATATTTCGACGCACTACATACGCAACATAATGAACAAGTCTAGACCGGAATGTAGTATCAATCACCTCCCATAGGCATAACACGCATATTAAGCGAAAATCTGACATATGTCGCCTTTAATCGCAATTTTCACCATAATGACGTCATCAAAATGAACAAATATTGAAAATAATCTTGTGAAAAATTGTCTCAGCTACAACATATCAAAATTTAGAAGAAAATGGATCAATATTTGCAGAGATACATTCATTTTCCGTAAATATGCTGACGTCATAATATGCAAATTCGTATTTTGAGTTCCAAGGTCAATATGATTATGTCAAAATATACTTAATGGCCAAATGAGACATGAAATCATATCTCCGACTTATACTCTATCTAAATATAAAAACAAAATGAGGGTTCCTTTCCAACAAAAGAGCTATAATGGATTTTGTATAGGCATGTTTTTGCCAATATGTGCTATGTATTGCAAAACTCGCGCATACGCCTTGAACAGACGCTCATTCCGTTATTAATAGTGATAAAGAGGTAAACATTGTATCAAATCGTTCGGAATAAAATATGAGGAATATCTTGTCCAAAAAGAATGACTGGTAATTATTTTGCGTTTGGCTGTGACGGACGAAAACGCGCGAAAATGCGCGTTTGCGCGATTTTTTATAAAATGCTAATAATGGCATGAAACGTATGCAAAATTAATTTGAGATAATTCGGAGCAATTAAAATATTTGCGCGCGCATTGACGCGCGGATGTACGCGCATGCGCGTTTTTTTAAAACTGATATTGATTGGACGGATATTGACCTTGATCATAATAAATATGAATGAGGAAAGACTTTCTGTTATGAAGATATGATCATGAGTTGATTTTCACAAAATGGCGCCTAGATGACGTCACGGTGATCTCGAGTCTCTGAAAAGTCACGCAGTTCTAAGTTAGACTAATATCTATCATCATGGAAAGTTTCATGATAATATCTTTATTCATTCTTGAGATATCTTGCGAACAAATTCGAGGAAGAATAATAAAAAAAAAATAAAAATAAACTAGAAATTTAATTCGTCACGAAGACGAATAAGGTGGTCTGTCTAAGTCTTATGATAGAATTGAGAATGGAAGAAGTTATATAGACATGTAAACAATGATGATCATGATGACCATGATGATGATCATGATAGTAAAGGTGATGATGATGATGATAATGATAATGTTACATGATGATAAAAACGATAATGTTAATGATGATGATGAGCACAAGCATGATCCTGACATCTGATTGAAAAAATAAGGAAATATTTAAATAGCAAATAGTCTCAGCTACAACATACTAAAATTTGGGAGAAAACTGTTGAATAACAACCGAGATACTGGTCAAAACACATTGTCATGCAGATTAATTTTTTGAAAAAAGTGACCTCCCATAGACATAACACGCAAATATGACAAATTATGCATTGTCGCCTTTAATCGAATATTTTACTATGATGACGTCATCTAAATGAAAAATAAATGACATATTTTTGATAGAAGATTATCTCAGCTACAACATATCAAAATCTGGGAGAAAGTTGATCACCGATAAGTGAGATAATCTCAATTAAACAAAGACAAAAATGACGTCATCAACAAAATACTACATTTGTTTGAGTTTAGATGCCAATATGATGACTTTGTTTCACTTTGTACGAGTCAGGGTGGTATGAAATCATATCTACAACTCATGCTTTTTCCAACCATGATATAAAAATTGGGGGTCGATGGACTATCTGAAGAGCTATTTCGATTTTTAAAATGGCATGTTTTTGATCAAATTTGCATTATATTGCCCATAGCAGCACGCGCGGATTTTGAACTTTGACGCACGCTCACGGCCTTATGAAATATAAAGAGTGACTGAAATTAATGTAACTTGTCAATTACGTTAAGAGGAATCCAAATCATGTAAACATTTTGAATTTGACCATTTCCGCGCGCTGTGAGCGCGCACACCGCGCGCGGGGACACTTACGGACGGAAAATTTTGAAATGCTTAAAATGACCTGATTCGTACTCTCGTTTAATAGTTTAGTGATTTTGAGCAATTTTAAATTTTGACGCGCACATACGCGCGCGTCATGACCTTTAAGTGACCTTTGATGACATGACCTGTTGACCCTTGACCTAAAGTATATGTGATATGAATATGAATGACCTTTGCTGATGTTTCATGAAGATATGATGGATAATGTGATTTCACAAAATGGCGCCTGGATGACGTCACAATAACTTGATGACCTTGAAAATGTTCCTGTCACGTCTCATGATAATGACCCATGACTGTGCCAAAATTGAATCAAAATGACTTAACCGAACTTGAGTTATCCTAGGAACAAAAAACGGGAAGAAATAAAAATAAATAATAATAATAAATAAATAAAGAAAATTCTGACGAAATCAATAGGTGGTCTGTTGATAACAGACCACCTAATAAATAATAAAGAAAAATCTTGACGAAATCAAAAGGTGATACGTCTACGTACGTATCACCTAACTAGAAAATAATTCCTGGCATTACAAACCACAACGTCCATTTTGCTTGCACATGAGTAGGGAACGACTTCAGTAACGGGCGTTGGACTCCCCATACCAGCAACTGTAAATGCAGGTTCACTCGCTTCCCTGCAAACCTTGACCGACATAGATGAATCAGGCCCCGCAAATAAGTATTCAAAAGATAAATTTCCTCGAGGCGATGTGAACGTGTGCGGGATGGAGAATATGAACATGTCACCTGAACTGCTTGAAGACACATTTGCCCTTAGAGCCCCTGTATATAGTTTGTAGAAAAGAGTTGAAATACAAATAGGCCCCTGTATCCATTCGACAGGAAAATATATATATATTTTTTGTTTACTCTCGCGATTTTGTTACATGTAGTTAAACACAATAATATCAATTCGGTCCTATTTAACACTGATCTTATGGAAGACCCTTTAAATTATCATTGCCACGGCATTGTATTTACACCTCGGTAGAGAGGGACAAATGTATGCGAAACACCTTGTCCAAGGATGTAAGCAGTGAACACTGACCGAACCAAGGACCTCTCGTATGAAAGTTTTATAGAGACAGCTGTCTTTTGCTCGTCACTCCAAGCCAACGATCATTACAATGGTAAAAGAGATGTGAGAAACAAGAACATTCAACAGATATACAGTATAAATATTTCGTATTTGGTTCCGTATTACTCGTTTGTAAAAACTGAATTGTTACAAGAAGATGGGTTTTTAGAAAGAGGCAAATACGTTTCAGTTAAATGTCTACCATGTACCTTGGCTCACTGACCAGCTCCCTTCTGCCTCAATGATTCCACATTTGCCTTCTTCAAAGTCACATGACCAATCTAATAGTATAAAATGGAGTCAGGATATAGGTGAAATGTAATGATAGGTAAAGCCAGGGATCCATGGTAAAACACACATGTACGGATGTCTCCATGCTTAAACAAATATCGAGGAAGCATTATACGCTGCAATGTCATGTACTTGTAAGCCCTTTCGTTCTTGTCAGGTATTTCGGTCTACGTTAATACGGCCACGGCCGTATAGAGACCGGCAGATTTTGAAACCGACAATTTCGGTCACGCGGTCCTTCTCATAGGTTAGCTCACGGCGGAACACAAGACTGATTGCCCGTAAGACCGACAAATTCGCTCTCGAGGGCATTTCTGAAAATTAAATCTTGAATTACGAGACTTATGGCCCATAAGATCGGCAGTTCGAAAAAGTGGCTTGTGGGCCTGGCAATCTATTCAACGTTTTATGAGACCGAAAACAGACATGGTTGGTCTCGTGGAGGCGCAAAAGCTCAGTTGGTAAAGCAGTGGTCTCGTAATCCGGCGACCCGGGTTCGAAACCAAGGCGATGCGCTAGTGCCCTTTGGTAAGGCATTAATCCTCATTACCAGGTCTCTCGGAGAGGACCTAAAGCCGTCGGTTCTCTGGTTGCTTATCAAGAAGCATGCATGCTTTCTTAGTAGTTAGGTAAAATAACCACCACTACACAAGGCTGCTGATCTATAATGAGTTTCTCGGTTAACAGATTTAAACGGTAGCAAAATTAATATCTAGATTAAATCAAACTGCAATTGTACTTAATATTTTGGTATATACAAGAATATGGGAGTAAAAGGCACAAGTTACGTATTCTTTCTTTTTAGAATACATTAGGGAATACATTATTACCGTTGCAAAAAACACCGAAAAGGTAAAAAAAAAAAAAAAAAAAAAAGTTCATTGCAAGAAAAGGTTGAGTTCTGATTTAGGTTAACCAAAACAATCATGATAATCTGAGCATCAACAGAGTGTAATTAATTAATGAGATTATTTACCTGGATCAACGGCCAAACAAAGTCCTGTGCACATTATCGCGAAGATAGCTATCCGTTTATAAAGTTCCATATTGGATTGTTGTGGGTACTCAAATGATAGATAACGACCGACATAAAATGACATAGATCTTGTTGTACAGCAGAATATATTAATTATTCTCTTCGCTTGTATCCAACCGGATAGTGGTTTCTCTTGTGGTCATTGTCATGCGATACCGAAATCTCCTTTTTCGAAGAAAAAAATATTAAACTTCCTTAATGTCAGGTATATATGGAAACAAAATGCACTTTTATGAAAGGTTACGTTATGGATATATGATCCTTTTGCTCTATAGCTGGGAGGGTGGAAGACTAATTTTACGCTATAAGTGTTATACTGTTAGACAATATTATTGAGAACATACAAATTACCATGTCCATTGTCTGTCGAACTCTTTGATTAATTATAATAATTACCATATCCATTGTCGGTCGAACTCCTTGATTAATTATATATCTCTCATCTGCTCTTTCACTCTCTACCCCTCCTCCTCTCTCTCTCTCTCTCTCTCTCTCTCTCTCCCTTTCAACAATTCCACTATTTATTATCACTTTCCGTTATATGGCTATCTCACTTTCTCTCTTTTCTCTCTCTTAACGTGATTTTACATTTTGCTAGATTGTTCTTTATGTTTTTTACAACGTAACTTGTTTCACTCTCATAATAAATACCAAGCATAACAATAATTTTGGGGAAAGGATTCTACTTCCCATCAGTGTTTATGGGTGTGTTACCTACCCCCCCCCCCCCCCCCTCCCCAATACACCGACACATCAGACAGCTACACAGAACCCTCCAAATTTCTCTCTTACAAGTTCACAACTTTTTCTCTTAGGAACATGAAGAACATCATCGAAGCTGATGTAATGAGGCCTCCCTGAATAACTGTTGACGTAAGAAAAAAAATCTAAAGATTTTATGTTTGCTTTCTCTCCTACACAATCGGTTGCCTTACCAAGTTGATGTTATTATTTGTCTAAAGGATAACTTCACAAAATGTTGTTGAACTCCAATACCGTCAAGGACTGTATATAGTTATTTAGGTCAATTTATGTAGTCCTGGAAGTTGATGTTTCCTTTTGAAGGAAGCTGCATGGTTGCATTGTGTTATATCATGCAAGAGCGACTTCCTCATATAAATTCCACTTCAGCGGAGGTCATTCAATTATACTAAACACGGAATTAAAACATTATGATTGAAGTGTTAGCTCAGTCAGTAGAGCGTCCGCCTCACAACCGGGAGGTCGTGGGTTGTTCGATCCCCGGCCGCGTCATACCAAAAGACGTTTAAAGATGGGAGTTGCTGCTACCTTGTTTGGCGTTCAGCAATAAGGGAAAGAGCAACGTCGATCTGGCGCTGCTCAGTGGCTGCCGGGCTCACGATCAATTGGGCAAAAAAAGAATTTTCATTTCGGTTTAATAAAATTTGGAGTGGACTAAAAGATTATTATTATTATTATTATTATTATTATTAAAGAAAACCGTTTGATTTTTGTTCGAATTGGATAGTCATAATATTTGCCGTAATGATATTAAAAGGACACGAGCGTATAAGAAGTACATCATATGAGTTTGCATTATATCTGTCATTTTATTCATTTACATAAATATATTGAAGGAAATTCAGAATGATATTTAAGGGTATAAACGAGTTTTTGAATTGTAAATCCTTCGACCATTTCCAACAATCATATTGCTCCGGTTGTCTCATTTTCGCCAGCACAAACGTAGCTAGTTCGCCGTCTATAGAAAGTATATAGCAGACGGCAATCGGCGGATCAGACGACACTTGATAGTGATTTTGTATGTGAGATTGCTTTGCTAAATATAAAATACAAGAACCTGTTCCATATCTTTAAACTATCATTGATGTCTGATAATTAAACAGTTAGTAAAATAAACCTACCAAACTAAATAATAAAATGAAATACTTGACTGAAAGTAGGGGAGTTTTATATGGTGCACAATTGCACTCCTCTGTTAATAATCGAATAGTCCATGGTGTGTCATGAATATTCATGTTTTTGCTTACCTCGGCAAAATGTTTGCCTTTACTAAATGGAAACATTACGGTGGGGGGGGGGGGGTTGGCTGAACTGGACATAATGAACCAAGCAGAACTGATCTATGATGATTCATGCTTGTTATACTTCGTGTGCTTGACCTATAATCTTACAATCGCGTGGTAAATTGCGTCCAAAGTTCGACTTGTTACACATGCGTTATATAGGCAATGGCGAGCTTGCGACCTATTTTTTTCAAATTACGGTTGCTGAACTTTCAAAAGTAAATGGGACATGAGGGTTTCTAATGAAAGACCTAGTGTTAACGTACGTCGGGGTTGATGTGCTTTTTGTTCTTAAAAAAAGAAGAAGAATTGTTAACGTTTTTTTTTGGTGTAAAATTCCATAGGCTAACATGTTTATAGGCTGCTGGACTCTGACGATAGGGGGCGTTGTCAAATGAGACTAAACGGAGCTATATGATTAAGTTACTTTAAATGTATAATCCAAAATACAAACAGCATTTTCAAAAACGCGAGTACTTTATTCACATGATATTATTTTAAAAAATGCTTAACAAAAATGAATGCGTGTACCTTATACACATTATTATATATAGCATGTATACAACAGTGTTTTCTCAATTCAAATAATATCAAGTATTTGCACACATCACACTTACAAACTTACAAACATATATTAAAGTATATCTACCTCTGTATTAAAGAATCACATGTGTAGGTATATACCAAGGAGCCTAATAACTCATTGGGTATACATCATTCAACACAAACAAACACACATACACACACACAAACGCATACACACAAACACACACACACTCACACACAAACACATAAATAACATGAACTACTAATGGTGCTGTTCTTCTTTTCGAAACTAACTCGAAAACAAAACCACCTGCGTGTGGGCGTGTGTTTGAGCGGTTGTGTGTGTGTGTTTCGTGCGTGTGTGTGTGCGTGTGATTAGAATTCAGTTTTATGCAAAGATATCGTATATTTTTGAGTCGCCGTGATAAGTGACAGTCTGCAACATTCAAACTAGATGTTTACTGAAAGTTATGAAAACTCTGAACCAAAAAAGAAACTGAAAATCAAGCGCAAATTGATCCTATTGTGACGGAATGCCACTTTAAGCAGGAAGCTCTTTTTCGAGAGTGAGGGACTAACAGCTATTATTCTCTTTAGTTTTACCTCCTTAAAGGGGCTTTCACACCGGCCTTGCGTAGAGTTGCGTAGTGTTGCGTACCGACTACGCCGAGCGTAAACAACACTACGCTGAGCGTACGCAACCCTACGCCGGCCTACGTAACTGTACGCTGAGGGACGCAAATGGGTACGCGAGATGGACGCAACAAATTAAACATGTTTAATTTTGTTCGCGTACCTTCGGCGTAGACACTATACGCAGAAAGTACGCAGAAAGTACGCAAGTCTACGCAACACTATGCTACTGTACGCCATGACTACGCAATAGTACGCTACCCTACGCCAGTCCGACCACAGCACACAAGACGATGCTGATGATGAATGTTTATATGGGTTTATATGAACTGTGAATCATAAGAAATTTGTATTCATTATTTCAGGGTGATGTAGGACTGTTATTGTTGCTGTGATTTTTAATTCATGATCACATGTATCTTGTGATTACGTCCATGTGTATACATGTCAAAGTCTTGTTAAATTACACACTTTGATTTCCAGAGTGTCAGCAGCAGTTTATTGTCAGTTTTGGGGCTGTTTTTATCATTATGGTAATCATTACTTCGTGATTCGGTTAAAGTAATGTAATTTGTCTTAGTTATTTTCACGGTTTAAATTTCACAGTGTTAGCAGGAGTTTAAATATTTTTTTCCGACAGTTATTATTAGTGAAATTATAACTTCATGATAAAGTTATACGGTAGTTATGTTCATGTCTAATAACATGTAAACGTCTTTTAAAATGTCACAGTTTTCAAACTGATTTTTCTTAAAGTATTCATTACCTCATGATAAAGTTATAGTTGTGTAACAACATGCAAACATTAGTGTAAATCCAGAGTGTCAGCAAGAGTTTGCTTGATTCACTTCTTGTTATACCAAACTGTACATTAGTGCATTAAAGTTGTAGTCTTTGCAACAATACCAGTCATGTTAATTTCTTCCACATCTAAGTGAAATTTTCTTTGATCAACATTTCTTTTTCTGTTTACAAATAATCTAGCCCTTTTAGTATTTTGGTTATAAAATCAGCATCAGTGTTTTGAAATACTTGAATGTTTAACTCTGAAAAATTTGATAGAAATGTAGAGGGCATTGCAGTATTTTCTTGTATATACCTGGATGTAAACTTGGCAGGTATTTATAATTATTTTGGAGGAAAATTATATTTTTGTTTACATGTGTGCATTCTCATATTTATTCTTTTCATGAAGAAAAGTGTTTCTTTGACTTTATTTTGTATACTTAATATTAAAAGGTATTTCTGACTGACATGTTTTGTTTTGTTATGGTTTATTAAATTTGTGATTTTGACATCTCAGGCTGTTGAAATAAAATTAAAAAAGAAATGTTATTATGTTTTGTGAAAATCTGTATGTATTTGTTTGGGTTTATTTGCTTGTGTGTACGTTTGTGGATCTGTTTTTATGTTTGTAATATAATTTTGTTTGATTGAAATGAGGGCCAAGGGCCCAACCAACTGTAATTACAACAGTAGTGATGTGTTCTTGACAGCAGGCACCAGTGGATTGAGGGGCAGAACACTAGTTTATAAAGCGCCAATGGCGACACTAGCGGCTCCTACGAGCGTCTATCGCATTTGTACATGGCGCTTTCGCATAAAGTAAGCAACCGTACGCAACCGTAAGCAACCCTACGCCAGGCCTACGTAAGCGTACGTAACCCTACGCCAATTGCATACGCCGTAGGCACGCGGTGTCTACGCACACGGTACGTAATCATACGCCACCGTACGCCAGCCTACGCATAACCTACGCAGGGACTACGCCGAAGCATCATTTTGTTCATGAATACGCAGCCTAACCTCGGCGTAGTCGGTACGCAACACTACGCAACTCTACGCAGATCCGGTGTGAAAGGGGCTTATTTTCAAACCTCCACTTTGCATATCCATGTCCCTAGCTTACATGAGCCTAAGGGGAAGATTGGCTTTTAAACAACCTCTTTATGTTTGAGGGACTCGCTTGAAGAGTATATAAAGGGTAGGATTTTAGGGTAAGAAGCAGATAAAAAGAGAGTGAAGGAAAGTTCCAGAGGAGAACCGAGCCACAACAACAGCAACCAGAGGCTGTGAAAGCCAGGCATCACAAATAGGTAGCACCTACTCGACCACTCGACCCCTTTCGGGGCTGAGCGATTCAAATTCAGAAAATGAACTTTCAAAGGTGCTATCAATCAAACAAAAATTAGCAACTCTGTGACATATCTTACGAGCTCCCGTTCCATTTGTTTGTACTAAATCTGCTTCAAAAATTCATATTTTCAATGATCAATATTCAATCATACATTAACCCTACGTTTGATTTCATTTGCAAATTTGTTTGTATGAAACACTTGTATAAACAAAGATCTATTCCGTCATCAAATTTTTACGAAAATGATTTTTTTTTCTCAACAGAGGAAATTGTAGAGGAACTCGCAAATTACGTCATATTCACGCCAGTTTCACTGATGGCAACTTTAACAAAATCATAACCTTCCCATTTGTAGTTGGATATTGCTCAAACTTTTACTTATGTGTCCCTTTCATTTGTGTGCTTTTACTAAAACCAACTTAATATCACAGTGGACTTTCCTTTTAAACACTATACAATTGTGACTATAATTATCACGACGATAATTTCATGCGTTTCAAATTTGGATGTACATCAGTTATTATCCCTTTCTTTGGTTGACATGCGGTCAGTATGTAGCAAATTGCTTTTTTTTTAAACCTTATTTTCGGAGACAAAGTTGGTTCTCCCCTTTCTATTTTTTTAATCCTGTATTATGCTCTCACCTCCCTTTTGTTCCCTCTTCTTCTCTTTCTTGTTATCCTCTCTCTCTCTCTCTCTCTCTCATTCTCTCTGTCTCTCTTTCTTTTTTCTCTCTATCTCTCTTCTCTTCTTTCAACTATCTCTCTCTCCCTTTTTTTCTCTTTCTCTTTTGTTTCTTCTTCTCTCTCTGTCTCTCTCTCTCTGTCTCTAAATAAAATGTTAAACATGATAACGTGAGTACTGGAATTTCGGTATAAATTGCTCCGATAGCTATCAATACTCCGTGTTAATGACTGATTTAAATTTAAAAATAAGGCATAGAGACTAGACCTCCTCACTCAAAGCAGGGATATATCCCTGCTCAAAGGCCACTCTATTATTATATAGGCCTACAAACCAGTCCTGAAGTTCTGAGCCATCAATTTTTGTTTCTCGTAACACATGATGGCGCTATCTCGAATTGTATTCTTCGGAAAGAGAGAAATTGTAAATGTTGTGTAAGTTTATACAGAGCAAACTGATATCTGATTATGACAAGAGTATTATTCCCTTTACCAAAACATTCTCTTATAACTCTCATCAAAGAACATTCATACTTTTCACAGCTGCATACATACAAGTCTATGAAACAACGAAATATCTGTGAATCTGATTAAAAATGTAATATTCGACATCAGCCTAAAATACACTCATGTTTTTTTCCCTCAACCAATAATGTATGAACTATGAAATACAGTCATATCATATTCAGATACATAAAGCTTCTCTACGAGAAATAGAGCCACGTTCTATTTAACGTGTTTAAACACGTCATTATAATGTTTATGCATGATATGAAGATTTATGCAATGTACACAAATATATTTGAAGAAGGTTGCACTATTCGTTGATCCTTCCATAATTTTCTTAATTATTAGATAAGTTTGGAGGAGTTCATACCATACAAGTATAGCTAATCTAAATCTGATGTTAAATTGGATTATCCGCAAAAATTCTGGAGTACATCCAAAGACAAGTGTATCAATTCCATTCTGATTTCATATTGTTAACTTTAAGTGAAATTACACAATATCAAGAGTGTGCATTTATTTATCAGTGTATTTATCAAGTAATGCTTTTTCTGTTATTCATTTTATGCCCATAATAATTTTTTAAATTTAAAATGTATTGGCTTTTTGTTTGTTTTTCTTTAGGTTTTATTGTTTACGGCACTCTCGACACAAAAGCGTTTGCCCCTTAAAAATGTCGCCGCCTGTAATTTAATTTCACTGTATATTTTCGAACATAATGGAAGAGAGAGAATAAATATATTAATACTAATGCTAATACTAATATTATTATTAGTTCTCATAATAATGATAATAAGAACATAATTACTAATTATAATAATAATAGCAAGAAAAGAAAGAAAAAGGGTAGGGGCAATGGCACCTGTATCATCATCATCATCACAAAAGTATAAGAGTTAGGTTACACTAACAAGAGTTAGGTTACACTAATAGCTATATTACAAGAATGATAATAATAATTACATTTATAGGGGCGCTTGATACGGGCGTTTCTATTATTCAACATGTTCAATAGCTTAAAAGCAACAACAACAAAAACAAAAAAAAATCAAAAAAAAAATGTTACTAATACAACACAATTAAGTTGACTGGAATTAACTACTTGTGTGCGCCTCCAGTATAATTTAACTGATTATCTTGCTGTAATGTATTCTTCCATACCTCAATGCAAGTTTCAGAATTACGCATTTACTATAATTTATACATGTAGAATAATATACGAAACATGGAGAGGTAAATCCATTTCGGAGGTGAGGATGGAGTGTGTTCCACAGTTCAGGGCCAGAACTTGAAAGCGATCGCCTTCACGGCCCAGGAGTGCCGTGAACTTGGATGTAAATAACTTGGTTGTGAGCAGCTAGAGCGGAGTCGCTGTGGTGGTTCGTGTACTAGGTCTTCTATGTATGAGGGTGCAGTGCAATGAAGAGCTTGATAGACGAGAAGAATGACTTTGAAAATGATGCGGTGGCGGACAGGAAGCCACTGCAGTATGTGCCTGAAGGATGGGTGAGATGTGAGTGGTGCCTTTAGTGAGCGCTACATGTCTGACCTCTGAGTTATGATGGAGTTTTTGGAGGCGTTGCAGCTGGTAGTCAGGAATATTGTATTTGAAGCGAATTTAAAAGCCTACTCGGGAAAAAAAAAGGGAATGAACAAGTCCAATGTTTCAGTAACCTTACGCGTCTGGTCAGCAGGGAGGTGAGACAAACTCTTCGGGTGTGTGAAAGGTAGCAGAGTTGGAATATAATGGCTATACATGTGTGGGATATATTATGATTTAGAGTTTGAATCGATGACAACACCAAGGTTCCGGCATTTATTTGCAGGCCAGGGCTGATCTGAGCATCACAAACTGTATATGAAGCTTTCCGGGATGTTGTTCAGCATGAGCATTGAGCCTATAAAATCATGAACTCAGATTTCCCTCCATTGAGCTTTAGAATACAACCGAATATTCCGCTTCCTTCGAAGTTACGGCGTTTTTACCTGCGGCACCGTCCGCCAAGTTTTCGTAGATATCCTCCGTTACCATGACTACTTGGTTGTCTCTGGTCTTCATGTTGACATACTCTGCCTCCATGGTCCCTCTCTTCATTCGGGGCGTTAAATATTCATTCTCGATCTCGACTTGCTGGTCGTTCTTAAAGATATAAAATGATAGTAATATCCAATATTTAGAGGCATTAAATTAAAACCAATACACAAAAGTACCAAAGCAAAAATAATAATAAAACCCCTAATAAGAAGATAATTAAAGCAAATTATTTATATCACGGAAAGGGGGGGGGGGGATAAATGACCTTTAAAAGACAAAGAAGAGTTCTTTTTTTGAGTTACTGATGAAAAGTGCGATGTCGTTCCACATATTCGATGCAGCCACTATAAAACGTCATTCAGTTGATGAGAATCTGTGTTTGGGAAAGATCAATTTAGTTCTGTCAGTTGGAGAGCGACAATAATTATATTATGGAGGTTTTTATTGATGCCAAACAAGACAAATTATTTAGAATTCTGAAGACATACATCTTACAGGCAGACATTACAAAGAATGCTTTGATAAAGAGGTAACCCGTGGATTTTCTAATCGAAGATGAAGTATGAGTCTTGGGGGTTGTTTCACAAAGCCTAAGATCGACTTTAAGTTGGACTTAATTATGGCAGGCCATTATAGTGCCACAATTTCTCTCACCATTTACTGGCATTGGTCTCTCAAGGGACGTACGTACAAATCATGGTTACAAATCTACAGATTTTACTTTTTTTTATCATTCATTATTGAAGGAAAAAATATTAGACCATGATTGAGAGTCCAATGATGTGAGCAACTAGTGACATAGTTAAGTCCAACTTAAATTCGATCTTAGTCTTTGTGAAACACCCCCCTGGATTCTTGGTCAAATTTTATTTTTAGCGGCTCGATTCTGGACATTTTACCTCCATGTTTATGCGCAAAGTGACACTGCCAGAGGCTTTGGGAAAGGCCACAATCGTAGTCTTGTACCCATGAGGTGGTGCTTCTCCACCTGCCATCTCCTCGAGACCGGAACCATTGTTTTGGTCTTGTTTCGGCTTGCACCTAAGGATAGAGGCAATAAGTAAGGAGAAGAAACAATCTCTGTCAGACACCATGGTCGGGTAGGCTTATTTTCACTGACTGAATTATTTCACCAGTATGTTTGCAATTAATGAATAACAGTTTGATTTTTGTCAGAGAGTTTATCTGCCTGTATGTTCTTTTCTTCCCCCAAAAGATGTTGTACCTCCCTTTTAACATGTTGAACTATGACGTGAGACTTTTCGAAAATGGAGGATGATCCTCTTGCACAAAAGCTAATAACTGCCTATTGAAGCTTTTTGACGTTTGTTTAAAATATCTTAATTACTACCACACACTGATGATTTCTTGTAATTGAATTCTTATCCGCTTATATGCAGTCTGTACTTGACATTATTCAACATTTAAAGGACTATTTAAGAATGTATCCATACTCACTTGCATCTGAAAACAAGAATGGTGATAATGATGCATGATACTACTACTGCTGCTGCAACCCCACCGCCTATAGCTGCATATGAGGCTGTGTGTAAAACAAAAAGTATCTAGCATCGTTACCATTTACCCAAATGGACATGCATATATTGGGAGAGCAGGAAATACATAATTATATTGTATCCAGAGATGGGGGTAGAGCACGTAGAGAATATGGCACACGTATATTCCAACTCTTCTTCTTCTTCCACATCTATTTCTCCTTGTGTGCCGTGGACTATAGCTTGTAAATAAACTGCACCATACAAAATAATGCTTATCATCATTATTGTTAGCACTATCGTTATTGTTATCATCATGATCATTATTATCATCATTATGATCATCATGATTGGATAAATTACTACATTTACCTTGTCATAGATATGCTTTTCTACGAATTACGATCTAAACCCAATTAAACACATCTATAGTTGCGATCATGAACATAACGAAATTCCTTTCTTTAATTACATAAATTATGTTCGCTACTTTGTGTATTGCGAAAGGCTCTTGGCAAATGTAAGATCAGAGAAAAACGAAATTGAATTGGGTTGAATTGAATTGACTTTAACTGAGTGAATAATCCTACATCTTCTTTATAGTCACGTGTAGGCAAAGGTAAGCGATGGAGAACAGTCATACATGGTATTATTACATATCCACGGTAAGAAAAACAAAAATGGAGGTGAAATATGAAGGAATCTTGTGAAATGTGACATGTTAGATAATTATACTAATGAAAATGACATTTACCTTCTATGGAAGTGGTTGATTTGCCTGTCGAGCTAGTAGGGGTGTGTGCTTTGGACTGGAGGTTTGTGCTGATTGGTTCAGTTGATGGTTGTCTTGTTACAGATGGATCTGTGTATTTTTTAAAAGGAAGTAAATTCAAAGAAGATCGCAATGACGTTCAATAAATGAACATGAGACGATTTTACTAAAGGCTACCGCATATTATGATCTGACTTTGATCCGATTTTTGATTAATTGCAGTAACATTTCGTGCAAACATTCAAACACGTAAAATTGGAATGATCGAGTATCTGAATAGTCATATGAAAATAAAATGTAACTTCCAAGGGACTTAATGCTTCTTTGGAGGAAAGGTGGCTAATCTTGTCTTTGTATTCTGTTGTGTTATGCGCTATACAAGAACGGTTAATTATTATTATTATTAAATCAGCTCACAGTCGTAGTGACGTCACCAATAAAGCGATTATATGTATTTGAAGCCGAATTGGCTGTGAATCTTATAGTAGAAAACTCAAATGCACTAAAATTCATGTTGTTAGCATTATTAATATAATTCACGAATTAGATCAGGAAAATGATGTTAGCTTAGACTTCCATATCTGATATAATTGTAATTTCCTAGAAAATCGACCGCAGGAGGATCGTGAAGTGTGCGATGGGCGTCAAATAGACATGGTCGTGCGAACACGACATTAATATTATACTTAATCCGGACAGGGTTTCAAAAGCCAATACAATATAGGGTACTGACATTGCACTTAAGTTTGTTTCTTGAAAGTATTTGCTATCGTGTTAGAATCACATCTCTATTATAATGTATTTTAAAGGGGTTTTATTAATTCAGTCATTCATTTGAGATTTAAAACAAAATGGATCATTTGTAGATCAAACCTTATGGCATTACATACACATATACTACTAGAGTATTGTCTCTTTTAACTACTTGCCTACATAATTGATTTGATTTGATTTTATTTTATTTATTCATCATCAATAACATCAGTGATTAAACATTTGAATACATCGTGAATGGTACATGTTCATAAATGAATATTATAGATCATATTAAAGAAAAACCTAACAAAGTATTGATATGCTAGACATATGTCTTTTCTCATAGAATATAGAAGGTGATGAAAAGGAGCCAAATAATAGCACATGTGCTAGTCGAGTCTGGCCCCTGTTCTTAGCACACACTTGGCAAAAATAAATATATCATTATCAAAAAATAAAACTTGACAGTAGAAGTATACATGTTGAGTAATACCGTAGCACAATTTCTACACTCCAAATATAATTATGAAGAGGATATACCAGGTTAAAAAGTCATAGATACATGTATCTACAGACTATTTATACAAAAAATTGCATTTTTTTGACAAAAAAAAACAACAAAAATGTAATATGGAGATTATTTACAATATATACATGTGTACTTGCATAATTCAATCACTTATTCATCAAGTAATCGTTGAGATGTTTACGAAAAGTGTTTCTAGACCCTTTGTTTTTGATTTCATCGGGAAGTTCATTCCATAATCGGGTTCCTACACAAGTTACTGAAAATTTGCCTTGTGTTGTTTTATACAGTGGTATACGTAGATGGCCCTTTTCTCTTTTTCTTGTATTGTATCTATGCTCAATTTTATCACAATAATCCGTCAAACAGTGAGGTAAATTATTATGTACTAGGTCATACATAAATGTACATAGAGACAACTCATAGAACTTGTTAATATCTAAGATTTTCAATTCGTAAAACAATGGTGCTGAACGACTCATAAAATGGCTAAATGTGATTGTCCGTATGGCCATCTTCTGTGTATACAGTATGCAATTTAAGTGAGACTTGTAAGTGCTCCCCCACACTTCAATTCCGTATGATATATGAGGTTGAATAAAGGTTTTATACAACAACACTAGGATATTTCTAGGCACAAAATGCCGTAAGCGGAAGAGGATTCCTACTTTTTGTCTGATGCATTTATTAACCATTTGTATGTGGGGTTTCCAAGTCAAGTGTTTATCAATCTTTATCCCAACAAAGAGCGAAGAATCAACTTCTATTATTTCAGCTTCTGATATAGCCAGTTGCCCTTGAACATTAATCTGCCGTCTCTGGTTTCTTATTAGCATATAACTCGTCTTTTGTAAATTAATTGTCAGTTTATTAGCATTACACCAGTCTGAAACAATTTGAAGATTTGTGTTCACTTCAGTCATATCAATTTCTTTTTGCCCTTCAGGAAATGTATGGAATAAGTTTGAGTCATCCGCAAAGAGTCGAAAGTTAAAGTAACGTGTAGCAAATGGCATATCATTAATATAAAGTAGGAAAAGCGTTGGGCCTAGGACAGAGCCTTGCGGTACACCACATGTTAAAGGCAGCATGGGAGATGTTACATTTCCGTACTGTACAAATTGAAATCTTCTATAAAAATAGTCCTTAAACCACTGTAATGCTATTCCTCGTATTCCATAGTGTGAAAGTTTGCTGTATAAAATATCATGATTAATTGTATCAAATGCTTTCTTAAAGTCTACAAATATCCCAAGTGTGATTCTTCCCTCATCCATTGAATTCCTCAAAGTGTTAACTAAATTTATCATTGACAATTTTGTACTGTATTTTTTACGGAAGCCATACTGGTGCTCATATAATACATGATTTTTTTCAAGAAAGTCAAGAAGCCTATTATTTACAATTTTTTCAAAAACCTTCCCAAGAACAGGTAATACTGAAATAGGTCTATAATTTCCTGCTTCATCTTTAGGTCCTTTCTTATAAACAGGTGTCACTTTTGCTATTTTAAAGGCATCTGGGAATTTACCAGAGGTGAAAGACAGATTGAAAATAAATGTAAGGGGAGAAGTTACATAGTGCACAGCATCTTTTATCAGCTTGATTGGCATATTATCATACCCACTAGCTTTCTTTACATTCAAGGCTATTAAATGGTTGTTAACCTCAGTCTCAGTAACTGGTTTCCAGAAGAAAGATTTGTCTACACCATCGTCTAAAACTTTCTCTGTATTACGATTTGTGTTTGGTATGGCATTCGCCAAATTTGGACCAACATTAACAAAGAAGTCATTAAATGCATTTGTAATATCTTGTTCATTACACAGGGTTTCATTAGTACCAGTATCATTCACACACAATTTATCCACCACTGTTGGCTTAAACGAATTGTTTCCACCACTTAAAATCTCGTTTACAGTCTTCCATGTTTCATATATTTGAATGCTGTCTACTATAATCAGAGGAGGTACACTGCCCCTTCTGACAATAAATGTAATCTGCAATATAAATGAAGAAGGATATAAAAACAAAGGAGAACAATATGCCTTCTCTTTTAACGAAAATCTCTTGTTAGACAGTGCTAAGTGATCTGCAATATATTCCCAAACGGATTTTTAAAATAAATCTAAGAGAAAAATAAAAAACTCATGCATGTATAGTATAATATAAAGACCTATTAGGTTAGCTATTTTAATGCCTAACAATACAACAAGTTTTATAACAGTTATGCAACTTTTTTTACCGCTTGTTTAGATCCATGCAATCTATAAAAAAACAATGATATATTGTACAATACAAATAATAATTAACGTGGTCCACGATAAGATCATGTTTAAATCTTATTTAGGCCTTTCAATAAACAAAATACAAAAATGAGATCTATCTTGTGTCAGCATGCTTGAAACATGCTTGGAGGTACAATATCAAAGAAAACTAGAAAATAATTCCTGGCATTACAAACCTCAACGTCCATTTTGCTTGCACATGAGTAAGGGACGACTTCAGTAACGGGCGTTGGACTTCCCACACCAGTAACTGTAAATGCAGGTTCAATTGCTTCCCTGCAAACCTTGACCGTCATAGATGAATCAGAACCCCCATAGACGTATACAAAAGATAAATTTCCTCGCGCTGATGTGAAATTTTGCGGGATGGAGAATATGAACATGTCATCTGAACTGCTTGTAGACACATCTGCGATTAGAGCCCCTGTATATAGTTTGTAGAAAACGAGTTGAAATACAGTTAGGCCCCTGTATCCATTCGACAGGAAAATACATTATTATCATTTTGTTAATAATCGCGATTTCGTTATATGTAGTTGAATACAATGATCAAGTTGGTCCTTTTTAAACAGGGTATATTATAATTGACACAGCATTGTATTTACACCTGGGTAGAGAGGAACAAATGTATGCGAAACTTGGTAAAACAAACTGTAAAATAACAAGAACATTCAATAGATATAATATTACGTATTTGGTTCCGTATTTGTCGTATGTAAAAACTGAACAGTCACAGATGGGTTTTAGGAAGAGGCATATACGTTTAAGTTAAATGTCTACCACGTACCACTGTTGACTGACCAGCTCCCTTCTGTCTCAATGATTCCACATTTGTCCTCTTCAAAGTCGCATGACCAATCTAGTAATATGAAATGGAGTCAGGAAAAAGATTAAAGTCAATAATAGGTAAAACCAGAGATCCATAGTAAAACACACATGTACGCAATTTATGCTTATACAAATCGGAGAAGCATTAAAGGCTACATGCACTTGTAAGGCAGATTTCAAACCAAAAAATTCAGTTTCGCGGCCCTTCTCATAGTTTAGTTCACGGTTTATGAGCCCGGCGGCACACATTACTGACATCCTACGAGACCGAAAATTTTGCTCTCGCGGGCATTTATGAAAATGTAATATTGCTTCACGAGACCGAAAGCCAACGAGATCGACAGTTCGCGAGAGTGGCTTGTGGGCCTCGCAATCCTTTCAAGCTTTCATGAGACCTACAATATACACACTGGTGGTCTCGTGGCCTAGTCGGCTGGTCGTTAATGAATGTTTCGGTTAACATGATTAAACTGTAGCCATATTGATATCGAGATTGAAACAAACTGTAATCGTACTTACTATAAATAAAAGAGTGCGAGAGTTAAAGGCACACGTTTCATTGAAAGACAAGGTTGAGTTCTGATTTAGGTTAACCAACAAAATTATGAATTATGATAATCTGAGCATCAACAGAGTGTAATTATTTAGTGAGATTATTTACCTGGATCAACGGCCAAACAAACTCCTGTGCATATCATCGCGAAGATAGCTATCCGTTTGTAAAGTTCCATAATGGCTTGTTTTGAGTACTCAAAATGATAGATAACGACGGACATAGAATGCATAGATCTTTGTTGTACAGCAGAGCACACAATAAATTATCTTCGCCTTCATAATCTTGTCGGACTGAATTTTGTAATATAGTGCAAATATATGCGCCTGCTTTTATGTAAAATGATTGTTTCATTTTCCGTCGTTCTTCTGTCTGTACATGTCTGATGGCTTTCTCCACAATGCATGGAATCGCAGCAACAACTTTAATGGTTTCGGTTTTTACCTAAGTAGTTCCTTATTATTGGCATTCAACCAAACGGGAAGTGATTCTTTGGTCTTTATTGACATGCGATGCTCAAATTTTCCTCCTTTTTTATTAAAAAAAGGAATTACATTTCCTTATGCTCCTTATTGAAACAAAATGCACTTTTTTTTAACAGATAACGTGTTTGTATACATAATATATTTGCTGGGAGGGTAGGAGACTACTTTTATGTTGTAAGTGTTAGACTTTTAAACAATATTACTGATGATAAAAGAATCACCACGTACATCGGAATTCTCTGTCTTTGTCGAATCTCAGTCATCTGTCGAACTCTTTGATTAATATTATTATATATCACTCATCCACTCGCTTTCCCTCTCAACCACTCCCCCCGTTTCTCTCTCTCTCTCTCTCTCTCTCTCTCTCTCTTTCTCTCTCATCGTTTCCACTCTCCACTATTTTATTATCTCTTTCCGTTTTCTGGCCGTCTCACTTTTTCTCTTTCCGTTATCTGGCTGTCTCACTTTCTCTCTCTTCTTTGTCTTACCGTGATCTAACATTAATTTTGCTTGATTTTCTGTATGTTTTGGTCATTGCAATTTAGACAAATTCCAATTTAAAGTGCAAATATCTATCACTGTTGTAATAAATAGCAATAATAACAATTATTTGGGTGAAAGGAGACGATTTTAACCAGCCTTGGTGGGCTTTTTTTCTTTCTTCAAATGACCTTTCCCGCCCCCCCCCCCCCCCCAATATGGGTATACAATATTAAACGCGCACCCACACGCTCACACACACTCACATACACACACACACACATACACACATACACGCACAAAGACATAAATAACATGAACTAATATTGGTGCTGTTCTTCTTTTCGAAACTAACTTGAAATCAAGACCACCTGCGTGTGGGCGTGTGTTTGTGTGGTTGTGTGTATGTGTTGATTGCGTGCGTGTGTGTGCGTGTGATTAAAATTTCAGTTTCATGCACAGAAATTTTATATTTCTTAGTCACCCTGATAATTGACAGTCTGCAACATTAAAACTAGATGTTTACTTAAAATTATGAAAACTCTCAACCAAAATCGAAACTGAAAATCAAGCGCAAATTGATCCTATCGTGACGGATGCCTCTTAAAGCAGGAAGCCCTTTTTCGAGAGTGGAGGGACAGCTATATAATTATCTTTGGTTTAACCCCTTAACTCTTAATTTAACCTCAACTCTGCATATCCATGCCCCTAGTTGAGCCTAAGGGGAAGACAGGCTCAAGTTATAAACAACATCTTTGACTGCTAATTCTTTTACAACTCTGAGTATTGTCATGCTTGGTAGTATAGAGGACTCGCTTGAAGAGTATAACAAGAGTAGGTTTCTAGGGTAAGAATCATATGCGGACAGGAGGAAAGAAAGCTCCAGAGGAGAACCAAGCCACACCAAAAACAATCAGAGACTGAGAAGCCAGGCATCACGACTAGGTATCATCTACCTGACCCCTTCGGAGCTGAGCGATTGAAATTCAGAAAGTTATGAATTTTTGAACGTGCTATCAATCAAACAAAAATTAGCAACTCTGTGACATATCTTACGAGCTCCCGTCCCATTTTGCCTGTACTAAATCTGCTTCAAAAATTCATATTTTCAATGATCAATATTCAATCATACATTTTTACCCTACGTTTGATTTCATTTGCAAATTTGTTGTATAAAACACTTGAATGAACAGAGATCTATTTCGTCATCAAATTACTACGAAAATGAGAGTTTATGAAATGTTTCTGAACAGAGCAAATTGAAGAGGAACTCGCAAATTACGTCTTTTTGACGCCAGTTTCACTGATGGCAACTTTAACAAAATCATAACGTTCCAAATTGTAGTCGGACATTGCTCAAACTTTTACTTATGTGTTCCTCTAATTGTTCTGCTTTTATTAAAACCAACTTAATTTCACAGTGGACGTCCGTTTTTAACGCTATACAAATGTGACTACAATTATAACATCGATAATTGTATGCATTGCAAATGTGAATGGACTTCAGTTAAAATAGACATGTTATATTTATCAAGATCCCTTTTCAGAGTTGACACAAGGTCAGTGTGTAGCAAAGTGCTTTTCCTTTTCTACCCTAATTTTGGAGACAAAGTTGTTTTTACAAATCTTTTGGACATTTCAAACTCGTTATTACTATTATTATCATATTATCATAAACATTCTTCTTCTTCTTCTTCTTCTTCTTCTTCTTCTTCTTCTATTCTTCTATTTCTTCTTCTGCCTATTCTCCCCCTTTCTCTTTGTTCTGCTCATGTTGCTCTCACCGCCCTTTTTCTTCCCTCTTCCTCTCATTTTTTTATCCTCTCTCTCTCTCTCTCTTATTCTCGGTCTCTCTTTCTTTGTTCTCTCTCTCTCTCTCTTCCCTTCTTTCATCTATCTCTCTCTCCCTTTTTTCTCTTTATCTACTTCTTTTCTTCCCTCTCTCTGTCTGTCTCTAAAGATAATTTTAAAGATGATAAAACGAGTCCTGGAGTTTCGGTTAACAATTGATCGGATAGCTATCAATACTCCGTATTAATGACTGATTTTAATTAAAAGGTATGGAAGCTAGACCTCCTCACTCGAATGTTCCTCTATTATTATATTGGCCTGCAAACCAGTCCTGAAGTTCTGAGCTATCTTTTTTTTTCTCACAACACGAGATGGCGCTGTCTCGAATGGTAGTCCTAGGAAAGAGAGAGATGGCCAACTTACTGAGCAAAGGGATGTCTGATTATAATAAGAGTATTCTTCCCTTTAGCAAAATATTAGCTTGTCACTTTCATCAATAAACATACATACTTGTTCACGGCTGCATACAAACCACTCTTTGAAACAACGAAATACCTGTGAGTCTGATTACAAATTTAATATTCGACATCAGCCTAAAATACATTCATGTTCTCTTCCCTCATCCAATAATGTATGAACTGTGAATTGCAAATTATATTCAATTATATCCTGCATCAAAAATTTGTTGGCTTTTGATTGGTTAGGAGCTCGTCACATGACCAGAAATATTTGACCTATTTTTAGAAAGTACTATATGAGAGTACTATTTTGGTTTACTATTTGAGAGTTGATTTTTTTTTGTTGAATTGAATCTAATTTTTTTCTTCAAATCTTAATTTAATGAAAACAAAATATTTTTAATCTTTTTAGATAATTTTTTATTTTTTTTTAAATTTTAAATTTTGATGCAGGATATAAAACAAATATACCATGCCTTCTATTCGAGGTATTGGTTAAACTATGGGCCTCGGTGACTCCAAATGTACCATTTGCTTCGGGGCTGCGCCCCTCAGCAAATAGTACTATTGGAGTCACCTCTTGCGCATAGTTTTAACCAGAACCTCTCAAGGCAGTGTATATTTGTATAATACCAACAAACTGAAAATTAAGATACATGAAGCTTTTCTACAAGAAATAGTTCGACATTCAATTTGACATCCTGAATAACAAACTAGTAGAAATCCCCTCCATTAATTCTTTTAAACGAAAGCACAGGTGTTTCCTTTTGAGTAAGTATATATAATATTAATGTTGATGTCGCGCTGGATCGTACAGACTTTGTTATTTTACAACGCCATTGAGTTCATCAATTTGCTTTCTCTTCTTCTTCTTCTCTTCTTCTTCTTCTTCTTTTTCTTCTTCTTCTTCTGCCTCTTCTTGTTCCACTTCTTGTTCCACTTCTTTTTCGTCTTCCTCTTCTTCTTCTTCCTTCCCTTCTTCACATTCTACTACTTATCATTATTATATATTTCCCTTACTCTTTATTCTATTTTTCTTTTCTTCTCAAATTCACACTCCTTGTACGTTTCTAGAATCTCATACTATACTACTCCGTTTTCGCCTCCTATAATACCTTTTAAATTCAGACCTTCTATATATATTTTTTAATACTCAGTAGGGGAGCCTACTCGCATACAAGCTATGCTTTTTATTTAGGATCCCATATTTTACATTGTTTTACCTTGCCTGTCACATCTATATATTTCTAAACTTTGAACTACCTATTTTCCGTACATTTTACTTCATTTGAAATCTTTAATTTTTTAAATGTGAAATCTACGCTTATACGCCTGTATAAAAAAACACTTCAAACTTCAAATGTAAATGTATTAGCTCATCAATATCAGCGCAGCACATACACGTCATATAGTGTCCTATATAGACACTCAACGATTTAAAGATAGCTAAAACATGGTAATTAACTTTGACAATTCTATAAACTACACTTGCTTTCTTTTCTTGGTAAGCGCTAGAGCAGGATACATTTGATTCATTATAATTAGTATTCTCTATGCACAATACAAAATTCCAATCGTTGAAGCAACTAAATAAATGAAATTGATAGCGGTTAAGTTTCTGGCAAGATTCATGTTTGTTAACGTTCATATAATCCTTTAGATTCATTTGAATCTTTTGGCTGAATCATAGGCCTAACAAAAATATAGGATTAAATGAGATTTACGTTTTTTAACTATACATTATGTTTCGCTTTCGATATGCAACATTGTATAATTAAATAAAATTAATCACTAATAATATAATTATAGAATTTTAAAAGCTCATATAAGGATACTACTAAAAATACTATAAATCACATTTTATTCTCGTGTTTTTCACTGGCCAGCTGGTCTAGCAATGTATTCATGCCCAGTGGCGTAGACAGGTTCGTACACCTGGGGGGGGGGGGGGGGTGACTCAGGGGCGGATCTAGCTTTTTGCTAAGGGGGGGGGGGGTTGACCAAAATAATGACGATGCGGAGCATCGTCCACGAGCCGCGAAGCGGCTATCCGATTTTTTTTGGGGTGTTTATTTGAACCCCGTAAGTGATGTTTTCCTGGCATCTATTAACACAATGGAGACCATAAAAAGCAGTGCATGATAACGTCTTTTTAAATCAAGTAACAGTTAAATACACAGTTATATCCAGAGTTATCATGTGTTTGGTTAAGTTACCAGATGAGTTGAATATCTTCTCACAATATTTGCACTTGAAAGGGTTTCTCTCCAGCGTGCGTTCTTTTTTTCTTTATTCTTTTTCTTTTTTTCCCCTTTTTTTTGTTTGTTTGTTTTTTGGGCCGCCCAAGGGGGTTTAAACCCCCTAACCCCCCCCCCCCCGTAGATCCGCGCCTGTTTAATCTTGTGGTTATCTTGTGGTTTCCAAACCACAAGATAACCACAAAATACTTGTAAGATTTTCTTTTTTTTACCGTCTGAATTGGCTTTCACCGTGTGAATGCGGCTAATAACAATAAACACAATTACGATAATGATGAGGATTATTATTATCATCATCATAATTATTATTATTATTAATATTATAATTGTTATCATTATTATTATTACTATTATCATCATTATGACTTATTAAGTAAGCAAATATCATTCCCCAAAACCTGGGGGGGGGGTGGATGATTGTACATGCCATCCCCCCACCTTGTGAGGTGGGGGGGATGCATCCCCCTCATCCCCCCGTTGTCTACGCCCCTGTCATGCCAAATGTATTACTTTCCTGGTAGTCACTTTGTGGCATTGGTGCTGACTGTCCCTCCACTTGTCAGTTGAATTCCATGACTGCTCGAAGTCGCCAAAGACGTTCGACCATCCTGCGACCCAGTTTTCTTGTACTTTGCACTGACGAAATCGTCGCTGCGACGCTGACTGGGCTTGGGTTCGGCGAAGTTGCAGTGCATCCAGCGCACCCACTGCTCACGGACCTCCTTCTGCCGGACGCAGAACATGAAGAAGACGAGGAAACCCTGGAGGGAGTTTAAGACGAGGAAGAGGATGTTGAAGACAAGACGGGCACCACCGATGGCGAGGAAACCGAACAACCATGTCAGACCGAGCAAGACAGAGATGGCAACGGCGTTCTGGACCCGTCGCCACATCTCACTGCGGCTGGCTTGGTTGGTCTTGTTGTCAGCGACGGACTTGCGGCATGACAAGTTTTGCATGACGAGACCATAGATGATGAAGTTGGCGGCAAGTAAGAGAGCGACGATAAGTAAGACGCCGTAATACAGGGCTGGACCCGGTTTCACAAAGCAACTGTTAAGCGAAGAGAGAAAAACACACCATACTTATATTCGAGAACAGAGAGACCATCTCACCACCGTAGTATTCTCTTCAACCAAATATTGACCACTTATAAGATTAATGATTATACTAATAATTTGTATATAATGATAGTGATAATGATAACTCCACAAGAAGCAGATAAATCACAATACATCGTTAATTTGAAATAACTACACGTTTCCATTTGAAGACGCAAAATGACAACTTTGTCAACACGGGTTTTCAAAAAATAAAACAGCTCATCAATAATTTTATATACAATGTAAGTACACGGTCCGACAAAGTTTCTAAGAATAATGCAAATTGGCGACCTTGGGCTTTCACAAATAGTATTATGCCTTTAATACAAGATGACGATTTATGAGAAAATTTAAAGATTTAACTTACTAAGTCCCGTCCCCCAAGTAGAGAGATTTATCGACTGCTATAGTTACGATACACACGAGAAGAGACAGGCCTGTAACAAAATATAATTTCGGAAAGACTTATGAATGTCTAAAAATCAATGACAAAATGTGTTAAAATCAATATGAGTGAAAGGGTCCAATTTCCTCAGAAAGATTGACTTCTCGCTGCCTGATTGTTAACTTCTTTCCAGTTTTCTAAATTTTGCGAGCGCGTAAAAATTTGACACCTTATAATAGTGGCAAACTTATTTTCTTTCTCGTCAAATAGCTAAACACGCTTCCCGGATATGAATGAGGAGGCATTTGCCTAAAGGGGCTTTCACACCGGGCCATGCGTAGAGTTGCGTAGAGTTGCGTACCGACTACGCCGATCGTACGCAACCCTACGCCGGCCTACGCAATTGTACGCGGAGGGACGCAAATGGGTACGCGAGATGAACGCATACATTTTAAACATGTTTATTCTTTTTCGCGTACCTTCGACGTAGACACTTTACGCAGAAAGTACGCAATTTGTACGCAAGTCTACGCAACACTACGCAACTGTACGCCAAGTCTACGCAACTGTACGCCAAGCCTACGCAACTGTACGCCATGCCTACGCAACAGTACCCTACGCCAGTCCGACGAAGCATTACAAACGTATAAAGACGTCCTAGATCCAACCTGCGCGCAGCCTAGCCACATTGACTGCTCGATCCAAGCTGGACTTTTCATTACTATTCCTGCAGTGCTACATTTTATTCGTCCTGCTGGACTCTATTGTCGCTGCTGAACTATATCTGCAGGATTTAATTATTTCTACTTTAATTACTGCAAAAATGCCAGGAAAGAAGGGCAAGGGTTGTGGTCGAGGCCACTTGTTTCCATCCCTCTGGAGTATCTGGGCACATGAGAACTTCGTCAGAAAATTCATCGGTTATTGCCTGGCACACTTGTGGGATAAACTCAGAAATATTGTTATGGGCAACTCAGAATTCATATTGAAGAGTCTAGTAGCTGCTGCCGGTGGCCAGAAACCTCAAGGTGACAGCCAGCTTTAAACTAGGTCCCAGAGACTTCCTGTAGTTAGTATCTCGTTTGGAAATCCTCGGTGCAATTCGTGTCAGAAGTTCATGGTAATCCTGTGTCCCCATCCGCATGAAATTGGTAAATGCAGAAACAACCTCAGCATGCAGTTCTTTCATCAGCTGTTCATACTGCCCCTGCAGGGGCCTGCGCTGGATCCAAGGTTTTACCCACACACTTCTCCTTCTTCTAACTTCTTTCCTCCTCTGTTCTTGTTCTTCTCTCAAGCGTTCATGTTCTGCCACTTGACTAATTAGTCTTTCCAGGGCATTCAGATGCTGGATTATTGTACCTTTTGGCAGGGGGCCCAACCAACTCTGCCAACTCACAGTCAACTGTGATTCCAACAGCAGTGATGTGTTCTGGCCAGCAGGCAGCAGTGGATTGAGGGGCAGAAAACTAGGTTTATAAAGCGCCAAAGGCTACACCCGCGGCTCCTACGAGCGTCTATTGCATTTTTACATGGCACTTTCGCACGCAGTAAGCAACCGTACGCAACCGTAAGCAACCCTACACCAGGCCTACGCAAGCGTACGTAACCCTACGCCATGCCTACGCAAGCGTACGTAACCCTACGCCAATTGCATACGCCGTAGGTACGCGGTGCCTACGCACAGGGTACGTAATTATACGCCATCGTACGCAAGCCTACGCATAACCTACGCAGGGACTACGCCGAAGCAGCAACTTTTTCATGAGTACGCAGCCTAACTTCGGCGTAGTCGGTACGCAACGCTACGCAACTCTACGCAGATCCGGTGTGAAAGGGGTTTTAGGTGGTAAAATAAATCGTAGGACTTATGACACAATGGGACGTAGGACTATGCTTCGGTGACTCTAATCGAATTCCTAACTTCAACCCTATATGCGCTGGGGCAGTAACCACCAAGCAACATGTCCTTCTTGAGGATCGTGCAATTATTTACTTTAATAGTCTCCCCTAGCAATTGCCAGGTACCCATTTACACCTGGGTGGAAAGTGGCAAGTTTGGATTAATGTCTTGCAAAAGGACCATGATGCTGGGATAGGATTCGAACCCCAAACCCTAGGATTACGAGTCATGTAAACAACCCTCTATACCACGACACGCCCATATTTTTTTTTTAGTAGACCAAGACACTCACCATAAGCAAAAAACACGGCCTTGAGCATAAAATGAGACACGGTGGCGTTTAAGACCTTGACGAAGAGGAGGTACATATTGATAGCTTCCACCAACATCCACGACATCGACGACAGCAGAAAGAAATGGATGAGAAAACCGGCCACCACGCAACCCGCGGTCGGGTAACGGCGGTCGATACCGATGACGAACACGAGATAGAGCCCGAGAAGCGCGAAGCAAAGGTTGATCAGGATCAGCTGAGGTTGCTTCGAGCGTAGTTTTCTGTTTATATTGAAAAGGGTGATCAAATTTGATTATCAATATTCGTTTACAGTTTGTAGAATGATACAGTCCGACATAATGGCAGCATGGTCCCTAAAAAGAACATCTACCCCGAGGATTTTACCCTTTTGGTGGTCCATTCTCGTAATGTCCAGATTGAAATGACGAAAAGAAAACCCTCTAAAGCTTTGGGGATTGGGAACAATTCAACATGATCTTAGCATATATTTCAGGGAGCTGCTCCAGAATTGTGTCCAGTTCCGAAAAGTTTCACAAGCGAAAGATAATAATTATCAAGCATGAAAAGTGCTGTCAAATTCAATTAACGCAGACTTACACCCATATAAATTGTTCTTATGGCATATGACCTACAAATGCAACACTTTAAAGTCGCAAAATATCATACACAACTTGAAATCTTGTAGTTTTGTCAATTCCTGCCAAATAGTGTTTGCAGAATAAGCATCATTTTTGCTTACGATAATATTGCTATTATTAAAAATCAATCACAATTTATTAACTCACATGAAAGTAATTTAATGAGTAACTTATTCCACATATTAAAAGTGTTGTCATTTCCTGAGCAATAGTACGCCTATCTTTGTTATAGCTTTATCCATTCCTATCCATTTACATGACGACAGATCGGTTAAATAATCTTTGAAATATTATATTAGATAACAATAATACTTTGATTTAAAGAACATGTTTCAAAATACCGCTTCAAACCCGGGTTTAAAGTGTTCTCAAGATTTCCAAATTATTAGTCAAAGATTACACAAGTATGTAAAATATTGACGTTTGATGAGTCAGAGGGGATATAAGGAAATATCACTTACTTCATGCTCAGATAGGTAACAAGTGTGATCACTAAGCATATTATGGAGATGATACAGCCGATCATACCTAACACATCTAAAACGTAGAGGCCCACATCTCCAGATACATCCTACAAATAACGAATGAAGCATTGCACGAGAGGGAGAGAGGGAGAGAGAGAGACACACACACACATTTAATCGCTTTAAAATTTGAATACATGTTTACGGGTACACCAAATGAATGATCCATGTAATATTGAATATTTTACAGCGCTCACATCTACCACGTACAGTATCCAAGCCATTCCAATACTACCCCAGCTCGAACTAGGCGTGGCATGTCGATTCCGGTGCACTCAAGGAATTCCTTCCCATACCGATACCCATCTAACACCTGGGTGAAGAGTGGCAAATAAAGATTTATGTCTAAATTGCAAAAGAACAATAGTGCCGCACGATGGCTCGAACCCACGACCTTCGTATCAATAGTCAAATGTTTAAACAATTTGGCTACGCCGCCTTCGTTTTCGACCTGTCTTAAGATTACATCACACTCTGGTGGAGATTATAGCCATGTTCAGACGGGATTTTCTTGTCGGCGTAAGTTAATCCCTGCAGCAGTAAATACCTTATGTATATTTCACTTACACCACTAGTTTTCAACACCCTCTTACTCGGACCAACTTGCCACGATTAAGTCAACACGACCTTCCACCGACCAGCGTAACTTACGGAAGTGTTGGCGCCCGCACTAGTCGACCTTCCGCATGTAAACCGTACGAAGTCTAATTTTCATTTTCGATTGTAGCAAACAACCATCGTGAAAGGTCAAAGTTACTCCCGGGTGTAAGTGAGAGCATCCACGCGGTCAACTTACGCTACCGTCTAGTCGTGTTAGCGAGTTACTCCTGGATAAATCCAGGAGGAAATAGGTCGGGGTAAAGGTAGGCGTAGCTAACACGGCCATCGCTCAGACGGTTACTATACACCTACCTCACCATATTTTCCCCGATTAGCTCTAAACGCGACCTTTACCCCGGGATAAATTGCCACCGTCTGAACAAGACTGTAGACCAATTTACTCCCGTTGTAATGACCCTGAAATGTACACCTTGCAAATCCATTCATGTTATGGCAGAGAGGTGAACAACAGTAACATGGATAGTAATAACCACGATTTAAGGTATAATATACGATATCGGTTCTAATACCGAGAAGTATTCCACGGTGACACTTATAGGAAGATAGCTATTTTTTCCAACTATTTACCATGGGCCCAAAGTTTTTTCTTTTTTAATGAAATTAAATGACATGAAAAGAAATAATAATGTACCAGTAAAACGGCAAAGCTTGTCAGGTGATCGCAAAGACATCGTATCATATTGATGTCGGGGTTGTCTTCTCGTCGACATCCTTCTGACGACCATCGACCTCCTTGATCAGTCTTATCCCAGAACACACACGTCCTGTCATCCACCGCCTCACTGTCTCGAGTCACCTGTATGGAGCAGGACGAAGAAAACACACATTACAGGGGCGGATCAAGATTTTTTTTTATTTCTAAAGGGGTAAAATGTTGAACAAATATTATATACATTAATTTTTGGGGGCGCATTTTGTTAGAGGTTTCTCTATGGATTATGGTTCCCCCAACCCACCACAATGCAACATCCCTTCGTTGATTAGTTTGCATATATTTCAGGTTGACGATAGGCGTATGTATATAAAAGTAAAATCTGGCTCATGAACAGTCGGTGTTCAGCCAAGAGTAAAATTTTGAATGTGTTTAAAATTTTACGCTGAACGGAACGTCCGCGCCCTTCCCCTTTTTTGCCTGACGCACGGGGTAATTGTGCAGGCAATGACGTAATCGAAATGACGCCCCGTGTGTCACTTGCATTAGCGTTATATCGTAGCCCTTTGTGTTTTATCTTTGAAAGAGAAATTGTAGATAGTATTTCATAAATGACTCTCATAAAATTCAAGTATACAAATGACGTGTTGAGAGTGAATAAATCATTTCAGATTGATTAAAATCTCGCATTTTTGCTGCTGCTCTTTTTAATAAATCAAACGAACTCACATTCAGTTCAAGGAAGGCTGTCTCCACTTCACCACCCTGCGGCAAACCTTGAATGACCGCACCCTCCACGGTCGCTGATATGACCCGGGTGCCGACCGCTAGTCGACGACCACCGCCGAGATCGTATTCTTGGTCTGGACTTAAGAAGAGCTTGCTGGTCTGGAATATGAAGAAAGTCACTGGAACAGTTCCATTTTCTGCATGGTAGGGAAGATGGGATAAGAATTGCTTCCTACGGATTTTCAAGAAGTGGTGCTTCCATGATTCTTACTGGAAATCTGTTCATACTTGTCAATGATCGCACGTTTAGCCCATTATCTCAGATATATTTACTGATTAATTTAACGTTTTTGGTTTGATATAAAGTTCTCTAAATCTCACCATTGTACGATGTACACACAGAAAAATAAAAGGTGTTCTTTGGAAGTAAAACGAAATTGGAAAAATAGGGCGCCCCCTATTACACCTTCACGGAGTAAAACACGGAAATATGCAAGGGTGTTTATTTGAGGGATGTAATTTTACACCCTATTTTAGTCAGATGGGGAATTATCATGTTTCATTTGGGCATATGATTTGTGTGAAAGTTATCCGATCAAGAATAAGGGGTTGTACCGAAGGTTATATTTGATAATTTCATGAAATTAGCAGAAGTTTTGTTTTACTAACTAGAACATAATTGTCTTTTTATACGTGTGAGTAAAGGGAAGACATTCGGTAAGGCAGGATTGTGTATTTAGATAATTCCATTACATTTGAACCGATACGTCCAGCCATAAGTTAGTTCTTACAGTCTGCACTTGTGTTGAGTTCACACTAACTGATTTCTTTAGAGCAGTGAAACGTAGACAAAAGGATGAGAATCAGTCACGGTTAGGTGATTACGAAGCATGGATGATTGATTGCTCGAGGGATGTTCAATTTGTCGATGCTGTGCATAAGCAGAGAGTAGATTTACTCCCACAGGGTGTGGAATCGATCATAAAGGATATAAAATTCAACCCCACGGGTGTAAATTTGAACCCATTTTTCATGAAAATGGAACCAAAAGGTGTTAATTAAGCACCATTGGGAGTACAATCATAACCTTGGGGTGCAAATTTACACCTTCTTATTTAATTTTTTTTACTCCCTATATTGGGGAGTAAATTTACTCCCTATAGGGAGTCACTTTACACCTATTTTTCTCTGTGTGTATGTTGTTTTCGCTGCTGTTGTTGTTATTGTTGTTGTTCAGGCAGTAGACTTGACAATATCACTATTAGTTATCAGTATACAAGCAACTTGTGTTGCTGAATGGATCCGCGCTTTGAGTACTGCTCGATTACCACCTAGGACTCATATTTGTTAAATAAATGCAAATCGATTTCATTAATGTTCATTGGATCGAATCGAAGGGAACAACATTTAAAGTCCATGATTTTAGTTTACATTATAGTTCGGGGACAGTTTAGTTATGCAATTGTATTTAATGTTTGGGTTTTTGACATGTATTGTATCGCACCTAATGAATATGGAGGCAACAGTCCAAGAATATTTGGTGGCAAAACAATAGCTGCATCGATTGTTGTCTTTGGAATGTTGTCCGGGTTGAAGTACACCATCATTTTATTTTCATTCAACTCGTTGAGCACGTTGCTTTTCTCTTCACCGTCCGGCGATGCCAGGGTAGCGAACCCTAAACCTTCCAACAGACTGGCCTTTGGGATCTGGAGGGCCACCACAGCTACGCTCCTTCCGACGATGGTGAGGTTGTTGCCGTCGCCCTTGGTCTGGAAGAGGGTGATCTGTTGCTCTAAGAAATCGAGAATCCTCGTCGGAGCTTCGACGCCTACGGCGTTTATGAACTCCTCGTCGGGAGCATCGAGAGCGTGGTCGACGATCTGGAGGGTATTGTTGGTGACCTGGTAGAAACAGTTAATTGATTGATTTTTTCTTACCCAAATTGAATTAATAAAGATGTCTCACCAAAGGGCACTAGCCCTAATTTGAACCCCACACAGTATGAATCTTGAAATATTTAAGTGCATTGGACATCCATTGAATACTACTTTTTCAGGGGTGGGTTGTGCCTCAAAACTCAATATAAAATTATATTTTGGTGGACAAAGTCGTAAGAATGGTTTTCACATGGTTTTCGGACTCAGAAAGAGACATTTGCCGGGAAGCTAACTCCACTTTTCCACTTTGCAAGTACACCTCTGTGGGAGCTCGGCGTCAGAAGTATACACATTAAAACCGTAAAATGTGTGTGTCATGACAGAACTAATTCATAATAATCATGATAATAATTGTATAAAGATAATTTTCCGGCGACAATAGATTGAAAGTTAATAATCAAATTCCTAAATTGAACCATGGATCCAACACAAAACCTATCTTACCCTTATCCTATAACCATTAACCTAATCTAATTCTAATCGTAACCTATGCAAGCCCTAAATCAAAAATATTTGATGTCGCCAACAAATATTTTGTCGGATCACGGAAAATCTGTGTTATTACCTCTGTCGATGAGTTCCCGGCGTTGACGATTTTCTCCAGAGCATCGGAGATGGCTCGGAGACCTTCCGCGTTGATATCGGCGACATTCGCGGTCGCTTCAGCAACGTCGTAAGAATATTCGGTCACATTCTCTGACGTCACAACTGCCTGTAATTGGAGAGAAGTATTTTCACTCATAAACGGAGTCATATCTTGCAAGAGGGTAAAAACCGAAAATGGAATTGGAGAGACCAATTCTTGATGTAAACTTAAGGTTTGCCACCAGTTGGACACAGGACTAGGGGAACGACCGGATAATTGCCCCCCCCCCCCCAACTCCTCTCTCATTTGCCGCTGCCTACCATTCTTTTTAAATACGTGGAGTACATTCGCGTAAGTGTGCCACATGATCAAGTTCAGTTTTGATGAACAATGATAACAAATAATTGTTATTCGCTAGGGCTTTGACGTAATGACGCGAGCAGCTCGATATTGGGACAGAAGGCACACAGTGCATCATTTTAAGCCGAATTAACGCCCTTTCACTCCACCCCTCTCTCTCTCTCTCTCTCTCCTCTTCTTCTTCGCCCTCCTCTTCTGCTTCATCTACTACTACTAATACTAATAATACTACTACTACTATTACTACTACTACTACTACTACTACTACTACTACTGCTACTACTACTACTACTTCTACTACTACTACTACTACTACTACTACTACTACTCCTACTACTCCTACTACGACTACTACTACGACTTATCGTCCTCCGAGCCAACTTGCATCTCGGTTGTAAATCTCTGGCAATATGCAAACGATAAAATAAGAGCGTATGAAATAAATAATAAATTAATTTCTTACCCTTGCAATGTTGTCCAAGACCTCATAAGTATCTTCTCCCTCAATGCAATCTTGGAAAACGGGATCGTCCCAGACAGCTGATGACAGGAGATCCCCACGACATGTCCGTCTAGCTCTTGGTAGGGGGGCTACAATAAAGAAAAATGTTTGTGTATGACATTAAATGACTAATTGACCTAATCGAATGAGGAAGGGAAGAGAAAGAAAGGAAAACAAATAAAGAAACAGGAAACGAATGGAAATTAAAATACAAAGAAGATGATATGCATCACCTATAAAGACGAATCTGACTCACCCCTACCAAGACCCCAATCAAAATACCACATCATTATCCGAATATTAGTTCTTTCAAAATTATCAAGGGGCTGCAACCCCCTCCTTCGCCTTATATGCCCATGCCTTGAGAATTTCTTCAAATCATTAAGATTAATTATGAGAAATTTCATTAAATATCCCTAAATACTACATGTATATGTGATGTGATCAGGGATGTAGCTACAGGAGTACGGTGTCACAGAAAGGGATGACATGACTCCATTTCAGGCCCTCATCGATGGCCTTGTTACTATGCCTAGTTAATTCTCATTGGCCATCCACCAAGTAAGGACGATCGATGCCACCCCCCCCCCCCCCCCTCCATGGCTAACCCATGCTACAGCACTGGTTGACGACTTACTGTTGTTACTGTATTCACTACATCGTTCTTGGCTGTCAGCGGTCTGGTCCTGAGGTGTAGCGGAAAAAGTTCAGGGTCCCAAAGGTACCCGTGACAACCGATTCAAGGCAGGATGCTAAGCATTTCATTCAGAAAAAGAGAATGTGTTTATTAAAGGTAATACAAAGTTTCGGTATGGGGTCATTAATTTGGTTCGAATGAACATATTAGAAGCATATGTGATCCTACAATATTCGGTGATCGTTGTCGCGGTTGAAATCGAGTCTAAAGTTATGAAATTGTTAATGATTAACTCTTTTTGTTGTATAGCTCCCTCTCAAGGTCGAGATATTACTTAAGCTATAAAACAATGTTTCTTGACTAAAATCGATCGATTAGCTATTCCCGTTTGGAAATTATATATCACAACTACATATTCTGAGATTTCATGGTCGCAGCTACCATTGTACGGCCGTAGGCGCTATTTTAAATTCGACAAAATTTACCGGGAGTACCGGTAATTTTTTATATTCAGTTATTACGAAAGCATAAGTGTTTTTAGGGGCTAAATTTTCTAATGCTTATAATACATCCACAGGGGCATCCAAATATATCAAAATTGTAAAGAATCACTATCCAGCCAATTTTCAAAACTGTTTATTACCTTTAACTTGGGACAAATTGATGGGATTTACTTGACGTAAAATTGATGAAAATTAATTGTTGGAAGAACATTCAGCAGCAGTTATTTCGGGAGTAAGCTGCGTTTCAACAGTATTTCAAGGTCTCTTATTTCAACACTCGTTGCACTCGAGGCGTCATCTCGATTGCGTCACTATCTGCCCTTATTACCCCTCTGAAGGCAATTACCCCATATACGCCAGTAGTACAACGGATTGTTAGCGCTGCTTAATTTGCCTTCACTTTTTGTACAATGTGACTCTCACAATGTGCGTCAATGTGACTCTCACACCGTGCGTCAAAGACCGCGCCAGTCATTGTCGCAGTCCTACGTCAGATAAATGACGCATCGTGTGCAACATTAAAACACCTTACTATTTTGATGTTCCGTCCAGATTTCTAATGAATTTTAGTGCAATGAAAAAGTTGTATCATTTATACGGATGACGACAAAGCAGACAGAGCTACTTTAGTAGCCTACACCTTCTCCATAGAGGTTTTAGTGTCGTTTTATTTCTCTGTTTTGACCCAGAACGTGTTGAATTACAAAACATGAGCAGACAGTGCAAATATTACTGGAACGTTTGATTTAATTTCTGTTGCAGCAAATTGTGCCATCAGTCATGGCTCTTGAATAAGAGCGATTTAATAGAAAATAATTATTGAAGTCTGGGAATAATGTCTTCCAAAAGGAGGTTAGTAGCGGGGGTTGGGATTCGAATCTTCAATCCTTAGATACTTCAGTCAAGTCAATGAACCATCATACCCCGAGAACTTCATACCCTTCTAGATTGGAACTCATTACCAGCATGTTAGTAAACGTTCAAATTGAACGTGTGAGATATCTAAAGAGAATCTTCAACACCCATTGAAATATAAGGCCTATAATTCCGTGCGCCATCCAATGCGCCTAGTTTTACCCAAGGCGCGTAGCCAGGGGGGGGGGGGGGGGGGGCAGGGGGGCAGTGGGGGCGGTCCCCCCCAAAAAAAAAAACGCCGGGCCCCCAAAAAAAAAGATAGAGAAAGAAGAAAGGAAGAGGACGTAGGAAGAAAAAGGATTAAGAGTCGAGAACGGTACAACGAATCGTCTTCTTTCTCTAATAATTTAATGAAACGTCGAGGCTTCCGCGCATCGCGCGGGAGAGGCGGGGGAAACTGAATTCAGATAAGGATTAAGAGTCGAGAACGGTACAACGAATCGTCTTCTTTCTCGAATAATTTAATGAAACGTCAAAGCTTCCGCACTTTGCGCGGGAGGGGGGCAAACTGAATTCAAACAATGATTAAGAGTCGAGAATGGTACAACGAATCGTCTTCTTTCTTTAATAATTTAATGAAACGTCAGAGCTTCCGCGCTACGCGCGAAGGAAGGGGGGGGGAAACTGAATTCAAACAATGATTAAGAGTCGAGAATGGTACAACGAATCGTCTTCTTTCTTTAATCATTTAATGAAACGTCAGAGCTTCCGCGCTACGCGCGAAGGAAGGGGGGGGGGGGCAAACTGAATTCAAACAATGATTAAGAGTCGAGAATGGTACAACGAATCGTCTTCTTTCTTTAATAATTTAATGAAACGTCAGAGCTTCCGCGCTACGCGCGAAGGAAGGGGGAACTTGATATTCAAACAAGGATTAAGAGTCGAGAACGGTACAACGAATTGCCTTCTTTCTCTAGTAATCTAATAAAACGTCAAAACTTTCCCTCCCTGCAACAAACCCATTTAGGGAGCGCGCTTCGCGTGCTCACTACCGCCCCCCCCCCCCCCTGAAATCAATTCCTGGCTACGCGCTTGTTTTACCCCACTATTCAGGAGCGTTTCGACCTCTTATCCCGTACATTGAGATTCAAAGGAAAATGTTAAATATGTTGATTTACTACTTCATTATGCTTTATTTGCAATTCATAAAGGGAGCGTTGTAAATCAATTTAATACAAAAGAAGTAACGAAAATAATAAGCAAATATTTTTTGTTCATGTTGAAATACAGACTAGAAGATGAGGAAAATAAAACTAAGACAACAGATGTGAATACTACTAAGTAGATAATTAGATAATTACTGATTTACAGGAAATGCATCTTCAATCTGCTTTCAAGTAATCACAGATATATAATTTGATCTCGTTTAAACATGTGATTAAGTGCATGTTATGAATATGTATGTATGATGTTATCCGTGATTTTGTATCTGAACAAATATTTATTTCAACAACAACAAAATATCTTTCTAAAAAAAAAAAAAAAAAAAACATCAGAAAGTATGAACATAAAATTACTAATTGATTTTAAAACTAAATAAAAAAATGATAGGTGTTTTTCTTTTCTTGTTGTTATATAAAAGAAAAAAGGCAATAATTTATTTGTCCCCTTTTAATCTCGTTCCATTCAAGGGGCTCAAGAATCCCGATGTCAACGAGTTTTGAACAAAATTATGATGCCTGTAAAAAATAAATAAAGCGTGAAACTGAAACCGAAAGGTTTTTACCTTTTTACCTTATACCGTTCGTTTTAGATTCATGAAAAGATGGATCCTTTGTAGGACGAACTTTATGGCATTATATGCACCTAAATCAAGCTTTTTCAGCTACTTACCTCTATTTCGTATTTCAAAAATTCGAATGTTGTCTACTCCGAAGAAAGGAAGTACACTACCTGTTCTTAAACGAGGTTCACGATCCATTCTGGCAATGAATGTAATCTGCAATAATGAAGAAGGAAATAAAAACAGAAGAGAACAAATAAGATTTCTCTTTTCGGAAATTTCCTGTTAGACAGTGCTAAGTGAATTTTAATATTAACGAACCGATTTTTAAAGTATTTTTAAAGTAAATTAAAGAGATAAATCGATAACACATACATGCGATTATATATAGACCAGATTAGCTATTCGAAAGCCCGATAATTCTCAACATGATTTAAAATACATATCAATTGTTTTTATTTACTGCTTGTTTAGATCCATGAAATCAATAAAAACAATGTACTGATATATTGTGAAGTTTAAGTAATAATTAATGTAGATATAAATTATTATGTTTAATTCTTATTTAGGCCTTTCGTTAAACAGAAAACCAAAATAAAATCTATATTGTGTCAGCATGCTTAAAGGTACAATATCAAAGAATACTAGAAATCATTCCTTGCATTACAAACCTCAACATCCATTTTGCTTGCACATGAGTAAGAAACTACTACAGTATCTGCCGTCGGACCAGCAACCGTAAATACAGGCTCACTCGCTTCCCTGCAGAGCTTGACCGTCAAAGATGTATCAGATGTATTCAAGGTGTATTGAAAAGATAAATCTACTTGCGGTGATGTGAAATTGTGCGGGATGGAGAATATGAACATGTCACCTGGACTGCTTGTAGACACATTAGCCCTTAGAGCCCCTGTATGTTGTTTGTAGAAAAGAGTTGAAATACAAATATGCCCCTGTATCCATTTGACAGGAAAATACATTATTATTGTTTGTTGTAATCGCGATTTTGTTCAATGTAGTTAAACACAATAATATCAATTTGGTCCTATTTAATACTGATCTTATCGAGGACCCTTTAAATTATCATTGCCACGGCATTGTATTTATACCTGGATAGAGAGGGACAAATTTATGCGAAACACCTTGTCCAAGGATGTAAGCACTGAGCACTGACCGAACCAAGGACCTCTCGTATGAGAGTTTTATAGAGACAGCTATTTTTTGCTCGTCGCTCCAAGCCAACGGTCCTCTTAATATTTGTGAGCGAGCGTTGATTGCAATGGTAAAAGAGATGTGAAAAAACAAGAAAATTCCACATATTTATATATATATAATTATTTCGTATTTGGTTCCGAATTACTCGTTTATAAAGGCTGAATAGTGAACATAAGATGTGTTTAAGGAAGGGGCAAAGACGTTTCAGTTGTCTACCACGTACCTCTGTAGATTATCCAACTCCCTTCCACCACCTCAATGATTCCACATTTGCCCTTTTCAAAGTAACATGACCAATCTAAAAATATCAAATGGAGTCAGGAAAAAGATTAAAGCAATGATAGGTATTAACAGCCAGAGATCCATGGTTAAACACACATGTGCGCAATATATGCTTAAACAAATATCGGAGAAGCATGAAAGGCTACATGCACTTGTAAGGCAGATTTCAAACCAACAAATTTAGTTTTGCGGCCCTTCTCATAGTTTAGTTCACGGTTTATGAACCCGGCGGCAAACATTACTGACAGCCCACAAGACCGACAATTTTGCTCTCGCGGGCATTTATGAAAATGTAATATTGCTTCACGAGACCGAAAGCCCACGAGATCGACAGTTCGAGATAGTGGCTTGTGGGCCTCGTAATCCTTTCAAGCTTTTATGAGACCTTCAATATACAAACTGGTGGTCTCGTGGACTGTCGGCCTAGTCGGCTGGTCGTTAATGAATGTTTCGGTTAACAGGATTAAACTGTATAGCAATACTTACATCGAGATTGAAACAAACTGTAATCGTAATTACTATAAATCAAAGAGTGGGATAGTTAAAGGCACAAGTTTCATTGAAAGACAAGGTTGAGTTCTGATTAAGGTTAACCAACAAAATTATGAATTACACTGTCGCTCATATAGTTGGAATATTTTTGTTTTACCCCAATTAATGAAATTATTTTAAAAATAATTTAAAAATATACATTCTCAGATTTTATTGAACAATAATTTGACAATGTGTGTTTTGCGTGACTGCTAAAGCATGTGTATGCTACTATGCTTATCAACTAGGGACCTACGCCCTTAAGTCATAAATGACAGTAATGAGGATTAATGCCCAACAAAAGGGCACTAATATAGCACATCGACACGGTTTTGATCATGGGGTCTCACAGTTACGAGGTCATTGCTTTGTCACTGAACTGTGACAGTATGCAACGGGGGCTAGGGTAGGTGGCAGTTTCCATAAATTAAAAAAATAAAGAAAATGCAATAAATTTTCAATAATTTATTGCATTTTACCCCGGTTCCCAACATAAATAAATCCTCTGTGTGCCCATGCCTTGAGCCATAATGCATGGCCGTCCAAAGGATACTACTATCTAGATCTATTATTTTAAAATTATTTTTAAAATAATTCCATAAATTGGGGTAAAACAAAAATATTCCAACTATATGAGCGACAGTGTATGTCTGAGCATCAACAGATTGTAAATAATTATCAGTGAAATAATTAACCTGGATCAACAGCCAAACATACTCCTGTGCAGATAATCGCGAAAATAGCTATCCTTTCAAAAAATTCCATATCGGCTGATCTTGGGAACTCAAATGATAGATAACGACGGACATAAAATTGCATAGATCTTTGTTGTACAGTAGAGCATATTATGAGGTCTCGTCGCCTTCATAATCATGTCGGACTGAATTTGTAATATGTAGATATTTGCTCCTGCTTTTATGTAAAATGAAACTCTTGATTGTTCCATTTTCCGTCGTTCTTCTGTCTGTACATGTCTGATGGCTTTCTCCACAATGCATGGAATCGCAGTAACAACTTTAATGGTTTCGGTTTTTACCTAAGTAGTTCCTTATTATTGGCATTCAACCAAACGGGAAGTGATTCTTTGGTCTTTAGTGACATGCGATGCTCAAATTTTCCTCCTTTAAAAAAAAAAAAAAAAAAAAATTATATTTCCTTATGCTCCTTATTGAAACAAAATGCACATTTTTAACAGATAACGTGTTGTATATATAATATATTTGATAGGAGGGTAGGAGACTACTTTCGTGTTTTAAGTGTTAGACTTTTAAACAATATTACTGATTCTAGAAAAATCACCATGTACATAGGGATTCTCTGTCTTTGTCGAATCTCTGTCATCTGTCGAACTCTATGATTAATATTATTGTTTATCACTCATCCACTCGATTTCCCTCTCAACCACTCCCCCACTCTTAAAGTCAGCGAGTAAATTGTGCCGAGTAAAACAAGCTGAGTAACAAAATGAGCAATTCAGTACTCAAGCTGGAGTAAGAAGTCAATTTTAGTGGTACTCGTCATCCGAGTAATTTGTTACCTTCGATAAAGAGTAAATCAATGACTAAACATTGAGTAAGAACTTCGTTTGTGTCAATTTTGAGTAAACTACGGTTGGGTATTACGCGGCGGCAGGTGATAAATAACTCAACATTGATCTCTTACCCGAATTTACCTCGGGTGCGAGTGAAAGTTGGATCGATGGAAAGTGCAACTAGCTGTCAATATGCATGGGACACCTGTTCTACACTTTGTACATGATAGCAGCTGTATGTTCCTTTGTCTACCTAAGGAACTGTATATTTTGTACTCTTTCATTGTCCGTCATATGCATGTCTCGTGCATGCATGTCCGCGTGCATAAAGATGCGAAAGAACTGAGATAGATGTGACACATTGGGAAGAAATTCTGAGCTCATGGATCGAGCTTGGAAGAGCTCCAACCGACATCTATAGGTAAGAAATCCTCATGATAATATTAAAAGAGCTACCGTGTGATATTTAGTCAAGTCTCAAGGACACTGTGTTGATCAAGATTGTGAAATTATTGTTGTCACTGTCGATGTCATTAATGTGATTTTGAACTTGGGCGATTCTCTAAGGGCGAGCGTGCATAGCTAATAGCTAGCCTACTTTATTGTATTTGTATTAAACACGTATTGGCCTGGGGTAGGCCTATTGATGCAGATGGTTCTAGGACAATTACCCCTGGACAATTACCCCCCCCCCCCCCAGAAAATAACCCCCTGAAGACAACCACCCCAGATGACAATTACCCCTAGAAAATTACCACCTAGGACTCGGAGTAGGACAACTTCCCCCCGAAAAAGACAATCTTCTTTTTATCAAAACCAATTAGTTGTTATCATCCTATCGAAACTTAATGCACATATTAACCTCTACCTTGTTAATTCCTACCATGTTAAATACATATCCAAAATGTTATCATTTTAGGAAGGAACTGGCTTGGACTTTTTTTCTGGCCTCCTTCAGAGGAAGGAGCCCACTGTTTTTGTTGGTGCTTTGAGGAGCACTGAGGAAGCCAGGACAGTGTTATGTAGTCCTCGAGAGAAGCGCCTATTCACGCTCTTCATTGACAGCAGCAGTTGACTACTGCTACAAGATGTTTCAAGTACTACAGCTGGATTACCCTGCCCAGGCAGCTGTCATATGGGACTTCTTTGATCGTCTCATTCATGGAATTCGTACCAAGGATCTTATTAAACCATGGACCCTATTACAGATGGACTAATAATGAGAGTCTTTCTTTGATGGGAGAACTCTAAGTTTTCACTGTGATCCAAACTGATTTTGGAAATTAAAGTCCACAAATTATGTTACTGAATTTAAAATGTCGTTGACTTTATGTTATTTGCATAGTGTGTGAGTGAAGAACTTCAAATCAATGCTAAATTTAGAGATCAGGCAAAATTATGGTTTATATTTTCTATTGACAAATAATAGTTACTTAACAGCTGTTAAAAAAAGAACAATATTAATCAGCGGTTTAGTTAAACCCTTAGTCAAAATGTTAAAACCCTCGTTGAATGCACCTTTGTTTTAATCAGTATTGAGTAAAAACATGTACTTAACTTAGTACATGTTTTTACTCAATATTGATTGAGCAACTAAGCGTTACCCAGAAAACATCATACTCAATATTTGAGCAAAAAATTGCTCAAAAAATTTGAGTCAAAACATGTACTCGTTAATTGAGTAAAATTTGGCTCAACTCATGAGCAGTTTCTTACTCGACATGAGTTGATTACGTTTCTACCCAGATGCTGAGTAAAAAAGGGAACCGCTTAACAAAGGAGTTAATATTGAGTAAAGATTGACTCATTCAAACTGAGTAGAGATTTAGTCTTTTATTGAGTAATATTTTTACTCAACAGATGAGTAGATTTGTTACTCAACACATGCTGAGTAAAGTTTACTCAAAAGTCGGGTGGTTCCCTTTTGACTACTCAAAAGAGTAACATTTTTACTCAAATTGAGCAGTTTTTTTTTAGAGTGCCGTTTCTCTCTCTCTCTCTCATCGTTTCCACTCTCCACTATTTTATTCTCTCTTTCCGTTTTCTGGCCGTCTCACTTTTTCTCTTTCCGTTATCTGGCTGTCTCACTTTCTCTCTCTTCTGTGACTTACCGTGATCTAACATTAATTTTGCTTGATTTTCTGTATGTTTTGGTCATTGCAATTTAGACAAATTCAAATTTAAAGTGCAAATATTTATCACTGTTGTAATAAATAGCAACAATAACAATTATTTTGGTGAAAGGAGACGACTTTTAACCAGCCTTGGTGGGCTTTTTTTTCTTCTTCAAATGACTTTTCCCGTCCCCCCCCCCAAAAAAAAAAAAAAAAACATAAACCGACATATCAAACAGCAACACAGAAAACTTAAAATGTCTCTCTTACAAGTTCACAACTTTTTCTTTTAGGAACATGAGGAAGAACAGCATTGAAGATGATAAGGCTCCCTGATAAACTGTGGACGTTAGAAAACAAAATAAAAATATTTTATATTTGCTTTCTTGCCTACGCAATCAGTTGCAGTGTCACGCTGATGCCGATATTTTCTAAATAATGACCTCACAAAATAATGTTGAAGTCGAATACCGTAAAGGACTGTAAATAGTTATTTAGGTCCAATTATGTAGTCCTGACAGTTCACGTGTCATTTTGAAGGAAGTTGCATGGTCACATTGTGTTGTATTATACAAGAGCGACTTCCTCATTTAGATTAAATCATATAATAAGCACGGAATTATAAACATTTTGATTGAATCAGAAATCCTTCCTAGGTTAAACAAGCTTCAACTTCCGTTTCATGATTGGTCGACATGGATAGTCATAGCATTTATGTAATAATATTAAAGGGACACAAGTATGTAATGAGTGCAATATATAACTTTGCATTATATCTGTCATTAATTCATTTATATGAATATATTGAAGGAAATTCAGAATTATATTTAAGGGTATAGACGAGTTTTTGAATTGTAAATCCTTCGACCGTTTCCAATAGTATCAAGTTACTTTAAATGTATAATCTAAAATACAAACAGCATTTGAAAAAACGCGAGTACTTTATTCACATGATTATATAAAGAAAACTGCTAAAGAATCAAAGCGTGTATGTTATACACATACCTATATCTACCATGTATATAACTGTTTTCTCAATTCAAATGATACTAAGTATTTGTACACATCGCACACACAAACTTACAAACATACAATTATATCAATCTCTGTATATTATACACTTGAAAATCTCCTGGGGACAGGTATAGGAACCAAATCGACTACATCTTGATCAGGCGCAGGTGGAAGTCAAGCATCAAAGACGCCAAAACTTTCCCAGGAGCAGACTGTGATACGGACCATATACTGTTAGTCGCAAAGATGCAAATCAAACTGTCTAAAGTCAGCAAGACACCAACATCAAGAAGACTGAATGTAAAATCACTTGAAGACCCCAAAACTCTACAGTCTTTTTTGAACTCATCAGAAGCCAAATTCAAGAAGAATCTATCGGAAGTAGAAGCTAACACAGAATCTTCATCAGAAACTATATGGACAGTATACAAAACAGTACTTAAAGAATCTGCTGAAACAACCCTTGGTAAAGCAACAAGACATGCTAAGAAGCCCTGGATTAGTAATGAAGTCCTCTTACTAGCTGAAGAGAAGAGCAGATTAAGACGGGATAAAGGTACAAAAGCCAAGGAAGAAAGGTACAAGAATCTAAGATCAGAAATCCAAAGAAAAATAAGGAAGGATAAAGCATACTGGTTGGAAGAAAGATGCAGGGAAGTGAACGATTTCAACATAGCTGGTAAAGCCAAAGAAATGTACACAGCTATCAAATCGGTCAAGACCAACCCCAGAGAAGCACAACAATCATGCATAAAAGACAAGAACGGCATCATCTTAGACCAGAGGAAAAACATAATGGACCGCTGGAAAGAATATGGAACTGAGCTTTTCAAAAGACCAATTGATGAGAGTCCACAAACAGAAGAGAAGGTCCCTACAATGAAACAAGAACCAGTTTCACTTCTTTCAGAAGTTGAACATGCGGTGAAGAAGCTCAGAGCAGGGAAGGCACCAGGAATTGATGGAATACCAGCCGAACTGGTGAAAGCTACAGGACCATATGGTATCAAATTTCTCCACAAATTGTGTGCGAGCATTTGGACTTCTTGCCATTGGCCAGATGAATGGAAGATACAGGAATTTGTTGTTCTGTTTAAAACTGGAGATCAAAAACTGTGCTCAAACTACAGGACTATTGCCCTTATCAGTCACACCAGAAAAATCTTACTCGTGATAATTGTTAACAGGATGAAACAAAAGTTAGAACAAGAGCAACCAGAAGACCAGGCTGCCTAGAGAAAAGGCAGAGGGACCAGGGACATGCTTGTATGTTTGCAAGTTTTACTTGAGAAGGTGATTGCCATGGATCAACAAGCATTTATTATGTTCATAGACTATTCAAAGGCGTTTAATTCTGTAAGCCACAACAAACTTTTCTCCATCTTCTTAGATATGGGCTTCCCTAAACACCTCGTCACTTTAATCCAATCTCTCTATGTAAACCAAAGAGCTAGAATCCGTTGGGATGGTGAACACACTGAAGAGTTTGAGATAGGAAAAGGTGCAAGACAGGGCTGCATCTTATCACCATACCTCTTTGTCACATACACGGAAAGTGGGATGAGGGAAGCAGATGTTGCGCACTATGGCATTAAATTTGGTGGCAAAAACATCTCAAATCTCAGATATGCTGACGACACAGCACTTATTGAATCTTCCAAAGATGGAATTGAAAGTCTCACACATGCAGTAAACGATGCCGGCAAGAAACTCAACTTACATCTAAATGTTAAAAAGACCAAACTCCTAGTTGCTTGTAAAACCTCAGACACCGATTGCAGCATCCAGATCGACGGGGAAACAGTCAAAGATGTGGAAAGCTTCAAATATCTTGGATCTACAAAGAACAGCGATGCCAGCTGTACCACTGATATAAAGATCACAATAGCTATAGCGAAGAAGAGAATGGTTGACCTGCATGTACTATGGAATGACAGGAACATCTCAACCGGCCTGAAAATAAAACTGGTCAAAACCCTGGTTTGAAGTGCTTTACTTTATGGTGCTGAAAGCTGGACACTGCTCAAAGCCGATGAAAATCGCATCATGGCAGCAGAAATGTGGTTCTGGAGGAGAATGCTCAAAATCAGCTGGAAGGACAAAAGAACCAATCTCAGTGTCCTACAAGAACTAAACACAGAAAGAGATCTCCTTGGAAAAGTGGCCCGCCTCAAGATGGGTTATTTCGGACACATTCTGCGTGGCAGTGGGAGCCCCTTAGCAGCACAAATAATAGAAAGCCAAGTAGAAGGAAAAAGAAAGAGAGGCAGACAGAGAAAGCAGTGGTTTGATAACATCAAAGAATGGACAGGTCTCACATACTCAGAAGCCAAAAACAAATGGAGAAAGACAAATGGAGAAAGACAACAAGAAGTTGTGCAGATGTGGTCGCCAATCGCCAGCAACTGACGGCGGCAACCAGGTAACCAGGTAGGTATTATTAGAGGCTACTTGATTATTTTGAAAGAAATGATGTCTTGTATAAGCACCAGTATGGCTTTCGTAAACATTATAGTACTAAGTTGTCTTTAATTAATTTGGTTAATGATGTCCTTAAATCACTGGATAAGGGCAGTGTAACACTAGGTGTATTCCTAGATTTCCAGAAAGCTTTTGATACAATTGATCACGCAATATTGGCTGGAAAATTAGAACATTATGGAATAAGGGGCCTGCCTCTCCAGTGGTTTAAAGATTATCTTTGTAATAGATTTCAGTTTGTGAACTATGATGGACATAGCTCATTGAAGCAGATAATAACATGTGGTGTTCCTCAGGGTTCTGTTTTGGGACCTACACTGTTTTTGTTGTACATAAACGATTTGCCAAACTCAACAAATTATTTTAATTTTAGACTTTTTGCCGATGATTCTAACTTGTTTCATACGTTTCCACCGAGACAGAATTCAATTGATATGGATAATATAGTTAATATGCATCTTGATAAGGTGACCATATGGTGTAAGGTGAATAAACTTACAGTCAATCTCTTAAAGACTAATTATTTGTTAATAAGAGGGAGTAGGCAATCAGTAGTAACTCAAGGGGTGCTAAAAATAGCAGAGACTGAAATAGCCCAGGTTGATGTTGCATCATTTGTAGGAATTTATATAGATCAACACTTGACGTGGAAACCTCATATCCAAAGGGTTAATAAGTTTATCAGGAAAAGGGTTGGTGTTTTATATAGATTAAGACAGTTTGTGCCAAGGCGTGTTTTGTTGTTACTGTATAAGACGTTAATTCAACCGCATATGACCTACGGAATTGAGGTTTGGGGAAGTAATTATGAAATGAACATGAAGTGTTTATTATTAAGCCAAAAGATGGCACTAAGAGTTATAACGTTTAGTCCAATTAGAACTCATTCACAACCGATATTCCAGGAGCTAAAATTATTGAATGTGTATCAACTCCATAAATTATCTATTTGTGTTTTTATGTATCAATTATTGAATGATAAATTGCCACAGTCTCTAATTCAGTATTGCTGTTTCATAGAGCACAACTATGAGACTAGACAAAGAGAAAGTAAGAAGTTAAGTGTGCCTAAAGTAAGGACAACGCAAGGTAAATTTTCAATGTCATTCAGAGGCACACGCTATTGGAATGATCTACCCCTTTCTGTACGGGAGAAAGCATCAGTATCTTGCTTTCGTAGAACTCTTATATCACAAATGTTAATAGAATAGTTGTTTATAACTTAGAACCAAGGCTCTTGCCTTATTGTAAATATTATGTTATATAATTCTTCATCTTTTATTTAGTGTAAAATACCAAAGCTTTGTATATAAGCACAGAACATATTTACCCTAGATGTAGAATAATTTGTAGCTTAGGTATGTATTCAATAGTTATTCATATTTATTCATTACATTCTCATTTATTGCTGTGATACTTTTTGTGTGTTAGTGGTACTAGACACGATTAGCATTAAATGCTATTTTCTGGTCCCATTTATCCTTTCAATGTTAATTAATCATTCACATTTGATTGTTATATTGATGTACTTTTTGTTTTGGATAATAAACTTCAAACTCAAACTCAAACTCATATATTCATATGTGTCGGTATACCAAGGAGTCTAATAACTTATTGGGTATACATCATTCAACACACATACACACGCACGCACACACACACACACACAAACACACGCACGCAAACACACACGCACTCACACACAAACAGGCATAAATAACGTGAACTACTAATGGTGCTGTTCTTCTTTTCGAAACTAACTTGAAATCAAAACCACCTGCGTGTGGGCGTGTGTTTGAGTGGTTGTGTGTATGTTTTGTGTGCGTGCGTGTGTGTGTGATTAAAAATCAGTTTCATGCAAAGACTGCTTTTATTTTTTATTCGACCTGATAATTGACAGTCTGCAACATTAAAGGGATCGTTAACAATGTTAAATCTGAGATACACGGCCCTACGTGTTGTCAGTGTCTGTGATATGGTGTAATATTGAAGCCCTAAAAAAATTGCGCTTCAAAATGATCAAGAAGTGCCTCAAAAAAGTAAAAATCTTTGAGAGACCGGTTTTACCATACTCGTTTTCCCCAATAGACTGTAGTGTTATGAAAAACCGTCAGGCGAACGGTTTTCAAAATTTGTAATTCCAATCAAAAATATCTTGATAATCAGACAGGCGATCGGCTTGTAAAAGTCATGGGGTTCCTGACTGACCTAAAGGTTCATAATTATCATTGCATCATGAGCTAAATCCAGAATTTTATTTCAGAATCTGAGACAAAGTTACCGGATCCCTTTAAAGCTAGATGTTTCCTGAAAGTTATGAAAACTCTCGACCAAAATCGAAACTGAAAATCAAGCGCAATTTGATCCTGTTTTGACGGATGCCACTTCAAGCAGGAAGCCCCTTTTCGAGAGTGGGTGGACAGCTATATAATTATATTTGGTTTAACTCTTGAGTATTGTCGTGCTGCGTTGTATAGAGGGGCTCGCTCGATAAGTATAACAAGTCAGGTTTCTAAAGTAAGAATCATATGCGGACAGGAGGAAGGAAAGCTCCAGATCAGAGGAGAACCAAGCCGCACCAAAAGCAATCACGACATCACGACTACTCTCATACCCCTGGTATCATCTACCCGACCCCTTTCGGGGCTGAGCGATCGAAATTCAGAAAGTTATGATTTTTTTTTACGGTGCTATCAATCAAACAAAATTAACAACTCTGTGACATATCTTACGAGCTCCCGTTCCATTTGCCTGTACTAAATCTTTTTTTCAATAATCAATGTTCAATCATACATTTAACCTTAGTATGATTATCTTTGCATTTTTTTTTGTACAAAACACTTGTATGAACAAAGATCGTTTCCGTCATCAAATCACTACGAAAATATTTTTTTTTTCTCAACAGAGGAAATTGTAGAGGAACTCGCAAATTACGTCATATTGACGCCAGTTTCACTGATGGCAACTTTAACAAAATCATAACCTTCCAATTTGTAGTCGGATATTACTCAAACTTTTACTTATGTGTTCCTCTCATTTGTGTGCTTTTACTAAAACCAACTTAATATCACAGTGGACTTTCCTTTTGAACACTATACAATTGTGACTATAATAAATTTCATGCGTTTCGAATTTGGATGTACATCAGTTATTATCCTTTTCTTTGATCGACATGCGGTCAGTTTGTAGCAAATTACTTTTCTTGTGTTACCTTAATTTTGGAGACAAAGTTGGTTCTCCCCTTTCTTTTTTTGTTTATCCTGTATTATGCTCTCACCTCCCTTTTGTTCCCTCTTCCTCTCTTTCTTGCTATCCTCTCTCTATCTCTCTCTCTCTCTCTCTCTCTCTCTCATTCTCTCTGTCTCTCTTTCTTTTTTCTCTCTATCTCTCTTCTCTTCTTTCATCTATCTCTCTCTCTCTTTTTTTCTCTTTCTCTCTTTTTTTTCTCTCTCTCTCTCTCTCTCTCTCGATCACTCTCTCTCTAAATAAAATGTTAAACATGATAACGTGAGTCCTGGACTTTCGGTATAAATTGCTGCGATAACTATCAATACTCTGTCTTCATGACTGATTTAAACAAAAAGGTATGGAAGCTAGACCTCCTTACTCGAATGTTCCTCTGTTATTATATTGGCCTACAAACCAGTCCTGAAGTTCTGAGCTATCAAATTTTGTTTCTTATAACATGAGATGGCGCTGTCTCGAATGGTAGTCCTAGGAAAGAGAGAGATGGTCAACTTTTGCTAGTTACTGAGCAAACTGATGTCTGGTTATATAATAAGAGTACTCTTGCCTTTACCAAAATATTCACTTATAACTCTCATCAATACAAATTCATGCTTGTTCACAGCTGCATACATACCAGTCTTTGAAAGGACGAAATACCTGTGAGTCTGATTAAACGTTTAATATTCGACATCAGCCTAAAATACATTCATGTTCTCTTCCCTCAACCAACTGTGAATTGCAAATTATATTCAAATACCACAAAACTGAAAATTAAGATACATGAAGCTTTTCTACGATAAATAGTTCCACATTCAATTTGACATCCTAAACGAACTAGATGAAAGCCCCTCCATTAATTCTTTTCAACGAAAGCTCAGGTGTTTCCTTTTGAGTAAGTATATGTTGATGTCGCCCTGGATCGTACAGACTTTGTTATTTTACAACGCCACTGACTTCATCAATTTGCTTTCTCTTCTTCTTCTTCTTCTTCTTTTTCTTCTTCTGCCTCTTCTTTTTCCACTTCTTTTTCGTCTTCCTCTTCCTTCCCTTCTTCACATTCTACTACTTATCATTATTATAATATTTCCTTTACTCTTTATTAAATTTTTCTTTTCATGAAGCTTTTCTACGAGAAATAGATCCACATTCATTTTGACATCCTGAATAACGAACTAGTTACAAGCCCCTCCATTAGTTCTTTTCAACGAAAGCTCAGGTGTTCCTTTTGAGTAAGTATGTATCATATTAATGTTGATGCCGCGCTGGATCGTACAGGTTGTTATACAGACTTTTATTATATTACAATGCCATTGAATTCATCAATTTGCTTTCTCTTCTTCTTCTTCTTCTTCTTCTGCCTCTTCTTCTTCCACTTCTTCTTCTTCCTTCCCTTCTTCACATTCTCATACTTATCATTATTATAATATTTCCTTTTTCTATTTTTATTTTTTTTCTCCAATTCACTCTCCTTGTACATTTCTAGTATCTCATACTATACTACTCCGTTTTCGCCTCCTATAATACATTTTAAATTCAGACCTACTATATTGTGTTTTTTAAAACTCAGTAGGGGAGCCTATTTGCATACAAGCTATGCTTTTTATTTAGGATCTCCACATTTTACATTGTTTTATTTTGCCTGTCACATCTATATATTTTGAAACTTTGTACTACCTATTTTCCGTACATTTTACTTCATTTGAAATCTTTAATTGTTTAAATGTGAAATCTACGCTTATACGCTTGTATAAAAAAAAAATCAAACTTCAAACGTAAATGTATTAGCTCATCAATATCAGCGCAGCACAATACACGTCATATAGTGTCCTATATAGACACTCAACGATTCAAAGATAGCTAAAACATGGTAATTAACTTTGACAATTCTATAAACTACACTGTAACCAGCAGACAATCGCTGACGTAACTTGCTTTCTTTTCTTGGTAAACGCTAGAGCAGGATATATTTGATTCATTATAATTAGTATTCTCTATGCACAATACAAAATTCCAATCGTTGAAGCAACTAAATAAATTAAAAATGATAGCGGTTAAGTTTCTGGCAAGATTCATGTTTATTAACGTTCATATAATCATTTAGATTCATTTGAATCTTTTGGGTGAATCATAGGCCTAATAAAAATATAGGATTAAATGAGAATTACGTTTTTTAACTACACATTATGTTTCGCTTTCGATATGCAACATTTATCACTAATAATATAATTATGGAATTTTAAAAGCTCATATAAGGATACTACTAAAAATACTATCAATCACATTTTATTATCGTGTTTTTCACTGGTCAGCTGGTCTAGCAATCTATTCATGTCAAATGTATTACTTTACTGGAAGTCACTTTGTGGCATTGGTGCTAACTGTCCCTCCACTTGTCAGTTGAATACCCTGACTGCTCGACGTCGCCAAGGACGTTCGACCACCCTGCGACCCAGTCTTCCTGTACTTTGCCCTGACACAATCGTCACTGCGACGCTGACCGGGCTTGACCTCGGCGAAGTTACAGTGCATCCATCGCACCCACTGATCACGGACCTCCTTCTGCCGGACGCAGAACATGAGGAAGACAAGGAAACCCTGGAGGGAGTTTGAGACGAGGAAGAGGATGTTGAAGACAAGACGGGCACCACCGATGGCGAGGAAACCGAACAACCATGTCAGACCGAGCAAGACAGAGATGGCGACGGCGTTCTGGACCCGTCGCCACATCTCACCGCGGTTGGCTTGGTTGGTCTTGTTGTCAGCGAAGGACTTGCGGCATAGCAAACGTTGCATGACGATACCAAAGATGATGAAGTTGGCGGCAAGTAAGAGAGCGACGATGAGTAAGACGCCGTAATACAGGGCTGGACCCGGTTTGACAAAGCAACTGTTAAGCGAAGAGAGAAAAACACACCATACTTAAGTTTGAGATCAGAGAGGCTATGTTATCACGGTGTTATTCTCTTCAACAAAATATTGACGAATTATAAGATTGATAATAATAACAATAATTTATATATAATGATAGCGATAGTGATAACTCAACAAGAAGCAAATAAATCACAATTAATTATTAATTTGAAATAAGTACATGCTAAAAGGGCCTACACAGTTTCCATTAAAAGACGCAAAATGACGACCTTGTCAACACGGGTTTTCAAAAAATAAAACAGCTCATCAATAATTTTATATAGAATGTAAGTACACGGGCCGACAAAGTTTCTAAGAATAATCTAAATTGGCGACCTTGGGTTTTCACAAATATTATTATGCCTTTAATACAAGATGACGATTTATGAGAGAATTAAAATAATTAACTTACTAAGTCCCGTCCCCCAAGTAGAGGGAGCTATCGACTGCTACCGTTACGATACACACGAGAAGAGGCAGGCCTGTAACAAAATATAATTTCGGAAAGACTTATGAATGTCTAAAAATCAATATAGGTGAAAGGGTCTAATTTTGTCAGGAAGATTGACTTCCCGTTGCCTGAATGTTAACTTTTTGTTTCCAGTTTTCTAAATTTTGCGAGCGCGTAAAATGTGACACCTTATAATAGTGGCAAACTTGTTGTGTGTGTTTCAAATAGCTTAGCACGCTTCCCGGCTATGAAAGAGGAGGCATTTGCCCAAGGTGGTTAAATACATCGTACGACTTATGATTAAATGGGACGTAGGACTATGCTTCGGTGTCTCTAATCGAATTCCTAACTTCAACCCTAAAACGAACACTTTAACCTAACCGTAACCTAAAACTCTATTGCAACTCTTATCCTGACCCGACACCTCTAATCGAATAAGAGCGGGATTATTTGCGCTGGGGCAGTAACCACTAATGTACATGTCCTTCAAAAATCTGATAATAATGATAACAATTTTGTGTAAACAGGAAAGTTTCATCAGCCTCAATGCTGTTCTTCATGATGGTCGTGCAATTATTAACTTAGTATCCCCAGCAATTGCCAGGTACCCATTTACACCTGGGTGGAGAGTGGCAAGTGTTAAAGGACCATAATGGTGGGATCGGTCTTGAACCCCCTAACCCTAGGATTGCGAGTCAAGTAAACAACTCTCTATACCACGACACCCCCACATTATTTTCTTAGTAGACCAAGACACTCACCATAAGCAAAAAGCGCGGCCTTACGCATAAAATGAGACACTTTGGCGTTTAAGACCTTGACGAAGAGGAGGTACATATTGATAGCTTCCACCAACATCCACGACATCGACGACAGCAGAAAGAAATGGATGAGAAAACCGACGACCACGCAACCCGCGGTCGGGTATCGGCGGTCGATACCGATGACGAACACGAGATAGAGCCCGAGGAGTGCGAAGCAAAGGTTGATCAGGATCCGCTGAGGTTGCTTCGAGCGTAGTTTTCTATTTATATTGAAAGAGTGATCAAATTTGATTATCAATTTTCGTTTACAGTTTGTAGAATGATACGGGCCGACATGATGGCAAGCATGGTCCCTAGAAATAACATGTACCCCGTGGATTTTACCTTTTGGGGGTCCGTTCTCGTAATGACCGAATTGTAATGTCGAAAAAAAAACCCCATCTAAAGCTTTGGGGATTGGGAACAATTCAACATGATTTTAGCATATATTTCAGGGAGCTGCTCCAGAATTTTGTCCAGTTCCGAAAAGTTTCACAAGCGAAAGATAATAATTATCAAGCATGAAAAGTGCTGTCAGATTCCTTCCAATTAAACAGACTTACGCCCATATACATTGTTCTTCTGGCATATAGATGAGATGGTAAATCACAAGTGAGTATGACCTACAATGCAACATTTTAAAGTCGCAAAATATCATATACAACTTGAAAGCTTGTAGTTTTGTCAATTCCTGCCAAATTGTGTTTGCAGAATAAACATCATTTTTGGTTACGATAATTCTACTATTAATACAAATCAATCACAATTCATTAAGTCGTATAAAATAAATTGAATGAGTAAATTATTCCACAGAAGTATCATTTCCTGAGCAATAGTAGGTCTATCTTTTTGTATAGCTATATCCATTCCCATCCATTTACATGACAGATCGGTGAAATACTCTTTGAAAATTCATATTTGATATAAATAATATTCTGATTTAAAGAACATTTTCCAAAATACCGCTTCAAAACCGGGTTTAACCTGTTCTCAAGCTCTCCAATTTATTAGTAAAAGATTACACAAGCATGTAAAATATGGACGTTTGATGAGTCAGAGGGGATATAAGGAAAGATCACTTACTTCATGCTCAGATAGGTAACAAGTGTGATCACTAGGCATATGATGGAGATGATACAGCCGATCATACCTAACACATCTAAGGCGTAGAGGCCCACATCTCCTGATACATCCTACAAAATCAACGAATGAGGCATTACAAGAGAGGGAGAGAGAGGGGTGGGAGAAGGGAGGGAGGGAGGGAGAGGGCGGGAGAGAGAGAGCGAGAGGGGAGGAAGAGAGAGGGAGAGCGCGGGGGGGGGGGAGAAAGAGAGACAGAGTTAATCCCCTAAAATGTGAATACAGGTATACCAAATGAATGATCCATTTCATATCAAATATTTTACAGCGCTCACATCCACGTACGGGTACCCAAGCCAAAATTACCCCCAGCTCAAACCATTTGGCTACGACGCCTCCGTTTTCGACCTGTCTTAAAGCCCAAGTCCACTCGAAAAATAACTTAATTTCAATAGAACCAGAAAAATCAGACAAACCAAACAAAAAAAGTTTGAGTAAAATCGGATAACTATTAAGAAAGTTATGAATTTTTAATGACATGAAAAACTTTGAAAATCACTACACAAATTGGCAACTCACTCATGAGTCTGTGACGTATGGTCCTCACTATCCACTAATTATTTTCTGTATATTGATAATATAAATTTCCTATTTTCACCCTAAGAATCTTATTTCTTCACACCAGCATCCAAGTTAGATTGTTAGTAATATGTGTTTGTGTGGATGCACAAATAAAGAGTAATTTTTGTCCAGTTAAATCATGACAAAATTGAATTTTGATTAACTATTTATATAAAAATCAATAATTATGAAATACAATATTCAGAAAATAGTATAAATTCTTCAAAATTCATAATTTTTTTTGGGAAATGTCATGCACGCAATATGATACAAATCATATAACCTAGTCAAAGGCATGGGGAATTCATGTTTTGGGGGATAAAAAGAGAAATTAATGGGATTAAACTATGTAAAGCAATTCATAAGTTGTGAGGACATGACGTCATAAACTGATAACCATCTTGGCAATTCGTGTTGTGATTCTCATTGTTCCATAGTTTTACATACTTTTTCAAAAAATCATAACTTTCTTATTAGTTATCCGATTTTGCTCAAACTTGTTTTGATGGGTTTGTCTGATTTTTCTGCTTTTATTGAAAGTAAGTTATTTTTGGAGTGGACTTGCCCTTTAAGATCGAACATCACACTCTGGTGGAGATAATATTCAATTCTTTACCGCTGTAATGACACTGAAATGTACACCCTGCAAATTCATTCACGGCAGAGAGATGAACAGCGGTAACAATGGATAGTAATAACCGCGATTCAAGGTATAAAATACGATAGCGGTTCTGATACCGAGAAATATTCCTACTAGGAATACAGCTGACCCCTTTTTCAAAATGTTTACCAGAGTCCTATGAATGAAATTAAATGACATGAAAATAAATAATAATGTACCAGTAAAACGGCAAAGCTTGTCAGGTGATCACAAAGACATCGTATCCTATTGATGTCGGGCTTGTCTTCTCGTCGACATCCTTCTGACGACCATCGGCCACCTTGATCAATCTTATCCCAGAACACACACGTCCTGTTATCCACCGCCTCACTGTCTCGAGTCACCTGTATGGAGCAGGACGAAGTAAACACACAATACAGGGGCGGATCGAGATTTTTTTATTTCTAAAGGGGTAAAATGTTGAAAAAATATTATATACAGTAATTTTGGGGCGCATTTTGTTAGATGGTTTCTCTATGATTATGGTTCCCTCAACCCACAATGCAACATCCCTTCGTTGATTAGTTTGCATATATTTCAGGTTGACGATAGACGTATGTATACAAAAGTAAAACCCGGCTCATGAACAGTCGGTGTTCAGCCAAGAGTAAAATTTTGACTTTGTTTAAAATTTTACGCTGAACGGAACGACTGCGCCCTTCCCCTTTTCTCCTCTGATAAGTGCTTAATTGGACACGTGTCCCTTTTTCTTCGATAAGTTCCCATTTTCATTTGCAAGGAAATTAAAGCCATTTTCAATTCTAATAAGTGCCCGTTTGAATCTTTAGTAAGTCCACCTTTTCAGGTACGAGAAGAGCCCCTTTCTACTTTTTGATAAATGCCCCCTTCACCTCTAATAATTGCCCTATTAAAATCTGAAAGGTGACCCTTTTAATTTAATAAGTGCCCCTGCCCCTAATTACCCCCTTTGTAACTCGGATAATCGAACCCTAATGATAAGGGCCCCCAATTAAAAAAGAGCCTATTTCACTTCTCATAAATTCTCTTTTTCGTCTCCGGTAAATGACCCTTTTCATATACCCTTTTTCATATACGAGAAGGTACTCCTTTTCACTTCGAATAAGTGAATATTGTAATTTTTCGCTTTGATATTTCCCTTTGTAGATGCCCCTTTTTTCAGAAAGTGCCTTTTTTTGTTCCCCCCCCCCCCCCCCTCCCCCACTATGGAAGTCGCTCCACCGCTCCTGCGTTAAGGAAATGATGCCGTGTGTGCAATGGGCATAATACCAAAAGGCTTCATTTGCCTGACGCACGGGGTAATTGTGCAGGCAATGACGTAATCGAAATGACACCCCGTGTGCAACTTGCATTAGTATAATATCGTAGCCATTTGCTTGTTTAATATCAAAGAGAAATCGTAGATTGTATTTCATATTGGCTGTTATAAAATTCAAGTATACAAATGACGTGTTGATAGTGAATAAATCATTTCAGATTGATTAAAGCACGCAGTCTTGCCGCTGCTCTTTTTAATGAATCAAACGAACTCACATTCAGTTCAAGGAAGGCTGTCTCCACTTCACCACCCTGTGGCAAACCTTTAATGACTGCACCCTCCACGGTCGCTGATATGACCCGGGTGCCGACCGCTAGTCGACGACCAACGCCGAGATCGTATTCTTGGTCTGGACTTAAGAAGAGCTTACTGGTCTGGAATACGAAGAAAGTCACTGGAACAATTCCATTTTCTGCATGATAGAGAAGATGGGAGAAGAATTGCTTTTTAGGGACTTTCAAGAAGAGGTGTAAGCGTTATTCTAACTGGTGAATTTTTATCTTGGTCAAATGGTGATACGCTATTTCCATTTTTCTCACATATTAAAATTACTGATTGATTTAACTTTTTTGGTCTCATATAAAGTTCTCTTAATTTCACCATGTTGTTGTTATTGTTGTCGTTGTTTAGGCAGTAGACCTGACAATATCACGATTAATTATCAATACACAAGTTAACATTACAGGAACGTATGTTGCTATTAACGGATTCACGCTTTGAAAACAACTGCTCGCTTATCACCTCAAGCTTCATGTTTTTTGAATGATTGCAAATAGATTTCATTCTAGTTTGGTGACGGTTTTATCATGCAATTGTACGTTAAGGCCCGGTCACACAGCCCTCCACGGGCGTATCGCGGCCGAATCACGGCCAAAAATTTCTGCCCGTGAAGCAGACGCTGTTGGACGCTTTGAGGTCGCGATAAAGACGCGATACAGCCGTACTTTACCCGTCGTTACACGCGGTAAGAAATTCACACGCGGTTGGCCGCGCGAAAAAGTTTTGGGCTGCCCAAAAATTTAGACCGCGGGTAATCGCGGGCGGTACACGTGGTACACGTGGTACACACGCGGTAAAGACGCGGTACAGACGCGGAACGAACGTGCTAGGACGTGCTACGGCCGCGGTTAAGACGTGGTTACACGCGGTAGGACGCGAAATTTTAGCTGGTAATCACGGGTGGAGCACGGTCATAGCACGTTTGTTCCGCGTCTTTACCTCGTCACTGTTATCACGTGCATTAGCGTGTGTACCGCGTGTAAGCACGGAGCGGTTATGATTTCTACAGCCCGGTTCGGCTGCTTTATTATACCCGTGGTAGGCCGCGGTACCGCCGCGCTTCACCCGCGGTAAGGACGCGGAACAGTCGCCGGCGTCTGTTCCGCGGGCATACCACGGGTAAACCGCGGGTAAGCCAATTTTGCACATTTTCCACCACGGGCAACCGCGGGCAAAAAAAAATCGCGAAATTTTACCCGCGATACAGACGCGAAAGGCTGTGTGACCGGGCCTTAATGTTTGGGTTTTTAACATGTAGTGTATTGCACCTAATAAATATGGAGGCAACAGTCCAAGAATGTCTGGTGGCAAAACAATGGTTGCATCGATTGTTGTCATCGAGATGTTGTCCGGATAGAAGTAAACCATCGTTTTATTTTCATTCAGCTCGTTGAGCACGTTGCTTTTCTCTTCACCGTCCGGCGATGCCAGGGTAGCGAACCCTAAACCTTCCAACAGACTGGCCTTTGGGATCTGGAGGGCCACTACAGCTAGGCTCCTTCCGACGATGGTGAGGTTGTTGCCGTCGCCCTTGGTTTGGAAGAGAGTGATCTGTTGCTCCAAGAAATCTAGAATCCTCGTCGAGGTTTGGAAGTCGACGGCGTAAACGAACTCCTCGTCGGGAGCACCGAGAGCGTTGTCGACGATCTGGAGGGTATTGGTGGTGACCTGGTAGAAAACAATGAATTGATTGATTTGTCCTTACCCGAATGAATTAATATAAATACCTCATCGAAGGCTACTAGCTCTGATAGGAAACTCTCACAGTATTAATCTTAAAATATTCAAGATCATTGGACTTCCATTGAATTATAATTCTTTTTATTAGGGTGGGTTGTGTCCCAAAACAAAAGATAGTGTTCCGGCGACAATAGATTGACAGTATATTAAATTACTAAATTGAACCATGGATCCAACACAAAACCTAACTTACCCTTATCCTATTACCATTAACCTAATCTAATTCTAATCGTTACCTATGCAAGCCCTAAAACAACACAAAATATTTGTTGTCGCCAACAAATATTATGTCGGATCACAGAAAATCTGTCTTATTACCTCTGTCGATGAGTTCCCGACGTTGACGATTTTTTCCAGAGCATCGGAGATGGCTCTGAGACCTTCCGCGTTGATATCGGTGACATTCGCGGTCGCTTCTGCAACGTCGTAAGAATATTCGGTCACATTCCCCGATGTCACAACTGCCTGTAATTGGAGAGAAGCATTATCACTCAGAAACGGATTCATATCTTGCAAGAGGGTAAATTCCGAGTACAAAATTAGGGGGGGGGAAATTATGTTGTGTACCTAAGGTACGCCACCAGTTTGACACACGGACAGGGCGAACGACCGGCTAAGGGCGCGTTCATGCTTGATTTTGAAGGTAGAATGAGCGATCTGAAACGCTCATCGTAAACGCTCATCGTGATCGCAGTTCCACATTGTACTGTTCATGCTAACTTCTCTGGCTCCTCAAGGCAATTCTCCCTGTGTGGGTCTTCCAGCTGAATTCGCAAACCTTCACTGTGCATGCTACGTAGACCCACTAGAGGTCAGTGCGTTGACCCCATTTAAACGCGTTTACAAATTGTAAACGCATCTTTTTGTGAGTTTAAGATCGGCGATCGTGATCGCCGTTTTTCGGTGATTCTACAAAAGTGAGCTAAGACGCAACCGTGTTTTAAACTAAACGCGTAACAGATGCCTGATTCTGGCCAGAAAAAGTGAAGCATGAACACGCCCTAAGTGTGCCCCGCTCATTCGCCGCTGCCTACCATTCGTTTCAACTACATGGAGTAAATTTGCCACTTGATTAAGTTAAGTTTCGATGAACAATGATGAAAATAATAATTATTTGCCAGGACTTTGATGACATAAAAGACTGAAGTATACGATGCATCATTTTTGGCCGAATAAAACGCATTACATGACTTTTAAGACAAATTGAATATTACAGAAAGAAAAAACCTTTACAAATATGATACGAAAGTTCATCTGTCTATTTTCATAAGAAATTTAGCCTTTACTCAATGGTGTATAACTATAAAAAAACAGAAATAATACTCTTTTTATCTTTATCTTTGTTGCCCATTCGCTCTCTCACTTCACCCCCTCTCTCTCTCTCTCTCTCTTTTGTTCTTGTTCTTGTTCTTCTCCTCCTTCTCCTCCTCCTCATTCTCCTTATAATTATTCCTCTTTCTCTTCTGCTTCATCTACTACTACTACTACTACTACTACTACTACTACTACTTCTTCTTCTTCTACTACTACTACTACTACTCGTTCCCCGACCCACCCTGCATCTCGTTACATCTTTAAGAGTATGAAATACATTATAACTTAATTTCTTACCCTTGCAAAGTTTAACAGAACCTCATTAGTATCTTCCCCCATAACGCAGTCTTGGAACACGGGATCGTCCCAGACAGCTGATGACAAGAGATCTCCACGACATGTCCGTCTAGCTCTTGGTAGGGGGGCTGCAATAAACAAATATTTTGTATATGAATTTAAGTGAATAACTTACCTAAATAAATGAAAAAAGGAGAGAAAGAAAGGGGAAAATAGAAAATAAGGAACATGAAATGAAGGGAAAGTAAAATGCAAAGAAGATAATATGCACCACCTTTAAAAACGGATTCGACCCACCCCTTTATATCAAGACACCACATCACTCACCGCATATTAGTCCTGTCATAATTCCCAAGGGGCTGCAGCCCCCCCCCCCCTACTTCGCCTTATTTGCCTATGTCTTGAGGTTTGATTGAAATTATTAAGGTTAATTATGAGAAATTTCATTAAATATCCCTAGATACTATCTGTGATGTGATCAGGAATGTAGCTACAGGAGTACGGTGTCACAGAAAGGGATGCCATGACTCCGTCTTCGATGGCCTTGTTACTATGCTTAGTTAAATCTCATTGGCCATCCACCAAGGAAGGCCGATCGATGCCACCCCCATATTATTATAGTGCCCCATCAATGGCTAACCCAACCTACATCACTGATTGACGACTTACTGTTGTTACTGTATTCACTACATCGTTCTTGGCTGTCAGCGGTCTGGTCCAGAGGTGTAGCGGGAAAGTTCAGGGTTCCAAAGGTACCCGTGACAACCGATTCCAGGCAGAATGTTAAGCATGTCATTTAGAAAAAGAAAATGGGTCCATTTACTTGGGACAGATTGATGAGATTTATTTGAGGTAAACTGATGAAACTGATTCGTTGGAATAACTCAAAAGAACATTAAGCAGCAGTTATTTCGGTAAGCTGCGTCTCGACACTACTTCAAGTTCTCTTATTTCAACACTCGATGCACTTGAGGTGTCATTTGGGACTTTTAGATTTGCACAACGACAACGTGGATTGCTACGATCGACGTCCTTCTAATGCACTGCCTTGAATGGACGTCACACGTATCAGTCCACGCAAATCTAAAAGTCTCTATTTTGATTGCGTCAATATCTGCCCATTCTCACCCCTCTGAAGGCAATTAACCAATAATAAATATAAAGACCGGTAATACAACGCATTGTTAGCACTGCTAATGTTTCATTCACTTTTTGTACAATGTTACTCTCACATATGTAACCTCGGCAGAGTAACAGTTGAAACTCCTAGGATATAAATGCAAAGGCACAGCTTTCTTTAGAGACAAACTAAATCTCAAGGAATCATTTCAAGGGCTCATTTTTTGGTACTAATCAGTCAAGACACTGATAATTGTGAAATGTATATAAACCTATTCATTTACCAAGTTGTGAGATGCCACTAGGTGTTGTTTTTCGCTGCAAAGTTGTGGTCATTGATAAAACTGGAAAAGAAACAAAGAAAGTATACTTATTCTACATAATACAACACTATGTATTATACCCCCTTCACATACACGGATATGCTGGTATCCGTAAATAACTCGTCAGAACTCGCAACAACTCGTAGGCACTCTTGAGGATCCGTGAAAGGAGAGGTAATTTTTTTGACATGTCAAAAATCTTCTTGCGAGTGTCCACGGATTGATTTGTCCGTAAATAGCTCGTAAATAGCTCGTATCAATCCGTTACCATCCGTAAACCGCTCGCAACAACACGTACCCATCCCTAAACTGCTCGCAAGAATCCGTTAATGACTCGTAACAGATTTTTGTAACGATTCGTTACGGTTAGTTTACGATTTGTTTACGGATTATTGCGAGCAGTTTAAGGATGGTTGCGTGTGCTTACGTGTCGTTTACGATTTTATTCGGGTCATTTTACGATGGCTTTACGGATTGATACGGGTTATTAAGAGCATTTTACGTGTAGTTACGAGTACTTTACGAATAGATACGTATACTTTACGTATGCTTACGAACTGTTTACGATTTGGGGAAAGGTATAAAAGCTGCAAATTCGAACACTTTATTTTCAGTTTTTATTTTTTGACTAAAAATCGTAAGGACTCGTACATACTCGTAACTTACACGTAACTATTCGTAAAAACACGTAAACAGGTCGTAACTAACACATTAGTTGCTCGTAGTTATCCGTGACAACTCGTAACAAATCGTGGACTCTTGCCGTAAATACATCGTAATAACTCGTAATAATCCGTAATAAACCGCAAACAGCTCGTAATAACTCTTAAACCGGTCGTAAAAGTGGTCAAATCGTAAGGATCCGTGAAAGATCCGTGAATTTGTGCGATCCGTAAGGACTCGTAAGAATAATCCGTGTATGTGAAGGGGGTATTAACATGATCAACATCTGAATTTTGCGGTATCGTATTCCACGATAAATACATTTTTTTTGTTTCGCTCACCAGTCAATTGAAGGCTCAGACAAAGTTTACAAAGAAAAGAATAATGATACAAAACGTAAACAATGGACGTCCGTAGGCTCTTTTATTATGTGTGACCTCGGCATTTCAAAAGTTGAAACTCCTATCTGCAAGGCACAACAGATCTTCAGAGACCAAAACAATCTCAACGAATCTAAAAAATATATTGTATTTCTTTATTTTCTTAATGCAAAAGGGTAAACTGTGTGGAGAAAGCTTGTTTGACCGCTTCTAAATCTCTGTAATCAATTCAAATTTATACGTCCTTTAATACCAATGAAAGTTATGCAATCACTGAATAATTCATTTTTTGGTACTAATCAGTCAAGCCACTGATAATTGAGAAATTTGTTTACTAAACCTATCCTTTACCAAGTTGTGAGGTGACACTAGGTGTTGTTATTGGCTGCATAGTTGTGACAATTGATGAATCTGGAAAAGGGACAAAGAAAGTATACTTATTGTACATTTAATTCATCCATTTATGTCTGTTACCCAGATCATCTTGTCTTTGTATTCTGTTGTGTTTTCTCTAGAGCGCTTAGGGACATGTTTTATATACTATGTGTTATGCGCTATACAAGAACGGTTAATTATTATTATTATTATTATTATACATAATACACTTCTATATATTTACCTGGCCCAAATCTGAAATTTGCAGTACCGTATTCCACGATAAATCCATTTCTATAATATATGTATTAAAGTTAGCTTTTGAAGCAACATTGTTTTGTAGGGCGAAGTCCCTTTCCTAAAAATTGACAAAGCTCTTTTCAGTCGATTGTTAATAGTAAATACGTCACAAGACACCGACCAAATTGCCAATTTTAGGTTAGCATTGACTTAGTAATCTCTTATTTCAAACACTCATAATTTTCTTAATATTCAGCGTAGCTGCTCCGAGGCTTTGGAACAGACCCATCTCTTGAGTTTCGGGATGCTCCTTCGTTTGATTCTTTTAAATCCTCCCTAAAGACATTCCTTTTTAATTCTCCCTGTTAGTCTGTAGCTTTAATGTCTTATTCGTGGTAGATGTAATGTAATTGCCTTAATTTGAATTTGTAATGTTTGGCCTAAAATTATTTGCATTCTATTGTATTTATAAGTATTGACTAGATGTATCTGTGCTTATGTATTTTGAATTAATTGTAGGTTGATTGTGCTATAGAAATACAATGTATTATCATTATTTATATTTGTACAATGCTTTCACGAAAATGGTATTAAGTCCATTTGTCGAATTGCCCTCTAACTCTTGCTGTGCTAAGGTTTTTTTAAAACTAGTTTAAAGACTTTAGTAAAACGTAAACAATGCTTATTTTTCAAATGCCTGTATGGTGGTGTGACCACAGTTCGCGCGTGACCTAAGTTCGCTATCTCAACAAATCGGTAAGACTTCGAAAATTTGATACCACAAATGGAAAGAGGAACCTACAATTCCCCAGAGACGAATGTCTTTGTTGAAATTGGGTGTGAAATTATGAAAATATTGACAATGAAAGATGCCTCAAATATTGTAATTAAAAATTGGTACCAACTGATTGTATGATATTTTGCCTTAGACAAAATGCATTATCATATATTTGAATGATACCCTTTTTTTGGTGATAAATCAGCTGTAACCTCTCGCGTGCGAATCCAGGTTTCGTTTTTTAATAACTTTTTCTCGAGTTGCAGCACATTCCGATCCAACATCAAATTTTGAGATGGTGATAACTGCGGAATCCTTTGACGACAAATTTTCCAATGGCACCAATGTTTAATTTAAACAACTTTGCAGTCCACTTGGTAGTAATTGAACTTACACAATTTCGGGTAGAATATGAACAAATCATGGATTAAATCTAAAACATTTCTTAAAATTTTTAAAAATCTCCGCGAACTTTGGTCAAACCATCATACTTCTATTACCATGTCTTATATTAGAAAAATGTTGTGTGCAAAAGTAATACAATTATCCTACCTTTGTAATGAAAGCTACATTACATTTCATTATTGTGAAGAAAAAAAAAAAAATCTGAGTGCTTTTCATGTTAGTTCCCCACTTGTTTACCGTTGATAAATGGTCTTTCACTAAAAAGTGAGATGGCACCAGGTGTTGGTTCAGAGGTCATGTTTATGGCACTTGGTGAAACTGGAAAAGAGACAAAGAAAGTAAAACTTATTCTACATAATACAACACAATGTATTAAAAAGATCAACATCTGAATTGTGCACAATCGTATTCCACGATAATACATTTCTATATTACATGGTTATTTATTTATTAGTCTTGTTTTAGTAGGGTGGCTCCGTCAGTGTTTTTTGAAGCAAAATTGTTTTGTCAGGCCAAGCTCCTTCCCTCAAAAATGACAAAGCTTTTTGCAGTTGATCGCAAATAGTACATACATCACGATTCACCTACCAAATTAGGTACCACCAATGGAAAGAGAAACTTACAATTATCCAGAGACAACATTTTCTATGGAATGGGGTGCGAAGTTATGAAAATGTTGACAACAGATGCCTCAAATATTGTAACTAAAAAGTGGTACCAAATGATTGTATAATATTTTGCCTTACACCATATGCATTATCATATATCTAAATGATAACTGTTTGTGATAAATTAGCTGTAAACAATTGCGTAATTTTTGTATTAAATGTTACTAATTATATTCATCCTACTGCACTAACCCTCTAGCATGCAAAGAATCCTGAAAAATCTCAAATTACAAAGATATATTTATGGTTTTCTTTGAAGGCATCACTGGTCAACATCCTATAACGGTAAGTTCTCCCAACCATTTATGAATTTTCCCAACCGTTTTCCATGAAAATAAAACACGAGACAGGATTTTTGAAATCTTTCAACACTTAAATGTCTGGAATGGTATAAAGAGCTAATGAATAGCTTTGTTACGGTTTACATTCACTTAAAATGTAATTAAATTGTAATAATATAGTTGGGAGAATTAGGGAATCGATCAAATCAGTGTTTCCCAATTTTTATCATTAATAATGGTCTGTTTTCACTCAAACTTTCAGATTATCTTTAATTTTACATCTAGCATTGAGTTCACTACCTTAGCACCATTTTCTCTCATCTGATAATTGTTACCAAGTCCCTTTAAGGTCTAAATTTTGTAATGACTTTTTCTCGAGTTGCAGCGCATTCCGATCCAAAAGCGAATTTTGAGATCGCGATAACTCCGGAGTTCTTTGACGACAAATTTTCTAATGGCAACAATTTGTGTCACAAACTTGCAGTCCATTTAGTAGTAATTTAGCTAAATAAAATGGTGTAAGAATATGAGAAATCGCGGATCAAATAATATTTGTTTTAAATCATTTTTAAAGATAAGTTTCTATTGATTTTTAACTTGACTGAATTAGGTATCTTTGCAGTCGTAAAGTTATGCCTAGGTCACATTTGCTCTACGTCTAGGATACGGCGGCTGTAGGCCCCCGAAATCGAGAGATACCTGCGGCGGCCGCGGTGAATCTGCTCAGTTTAAACCAGTTTTTACCTCGTTCCCATTACGTCCAAACCGTTCTAACTAGGTCACAACTTGTTCTAACCCGACCATCCCGTTCAGGGACAGTTCAACTCGTCCTAATCTCGATCTTAGTGCTTTCGAACGCGCCCATATAGGCACGAGGGCTCTAAAACCCAGCGCGTTCTTGCCATTCTTCATTTCCGTTCAATTATACTGCTGATAATTGATGCTCGACCATCACACGTTGTAACACGTTCGTAGTAGGATCGGAGTACGGAAATCCCGTTCGTAGTACGTCCATCTCGTTTGAAGTACGTTGTCACTCCGTCTCGTTGCAGGACGGGAAAATTTTAGAACAGGCTCAAAGTTTTAGAGCACCCTTCCCGTCCAAGCCAGTCCGATCCCGACCATGAAGTTCTTAAACAGATCGTAAACAGTAATTGATCCTACGTTCACTGCGTTCCCATACAGTTTGAGCCCGTTTGGCAACAGTTTACAGAACGTAGTGAGAACTAGTTTGGTGTGATTGGTGTTTCACTTGAATGTCTTGATGTGCAGTTCTTGACGCGTTGAAGTTGAACGGGAATAAGGAATGGCTAGAACGAGTACTGCAAGCTACGTTAAGCTGCGAATGGCAATATTGAATTTCCCGCCAATCATCTTGGGTTGCGAATACGCTAGCGACCGCAGACGGCCGAAATTATCAGTCGCGTCCGTCGGCGAATTTTCAGCATGTTGAAATTTTGTAGCGGCAAAAAAATTCCTTGTGATTCCGTTCAGATTTCGTTGGAGACCGAAACCCTCATTTCCTTGACGTTTCCATGCCGTGCGATTCCGTGCCTAGTCGTCACAATTTCGTTGGTAGTCGTTGTCGTTGTTGTTGTCATTGTCAACGAACATTGACGGCAAAACAACGGCAAGTGACGTCTCGAACCCTGACGACACATTGCGCGGCAAATAACGAAATTGTAACGACCTTGGTGCGACGATGGATTGCGAATTTCGGCCGGAGGGTAACGGTTGATGATTGGTGATGGCGGGTCGTTTGTGAGTACCTGCGGCATTGCAACGGTGCACCGCGGTGGTCTGCGACGGGCTACGATTTTTGCAACGATGGTCCACGATTTTAAACTTTTAGTGCAGTTTTTCACGTTCTGTGACGTCAGTGACCCGCACACACACAGGCTTTGATGTCGGCCGCTGAGTCACCTCATCGTCGCCGCAACCCATTGTCAGCCGCCGTTCCTTGCCGCCATCCAATCCGCTGCCAGCCGTTTGACCTCGTTCCTTGTTGCCGAGCTCCGTCGAGAAATCGTCACTCGCCGCCCAGACAACGTCCGATTTGGTCGCTAGACTCCGTTCTCTGCCGCAGCCATTCGTCCATTGCCGTCGTATTGTCGCAGAAGATCGTTCCCACCCGTCAGCGAATCTTGGTTTACACTTTATGCCGTCGATTTGCCGCCAGAATTTTGTGATTTTCACGTCCATCGCCTTTCGCGGGGTTTTTGCCGCTACTATGTGAGCCGGCCTTTAACTTGTAAATTCGAGCGAAAATTATAAAAAGCTGATTTATTATTTTCAATTTCACGTCAGATATTCAGCTTTAAACAAACCATGATAGTAAGTCAGTATATAGATTATCATCTATCCTACGGGTCATTTCCGTCCGAAAACCTTTTTTTCCATTGAGTTTCATTAATAATTGATATTACTCTTGGTAGCAAGAGGAGCTCTAGAAGTTAGAAACGACTCACATGGCTACTGTTTTGATCTTAATTAATTACTGACAAACATAGATATTTCGCAATATAGCTGGTATTATGGCAAACAATTTAAACTCTCGACTTAATTTTCGTTTTATTGGGTAGAGTAAAATGACACCATTATCATAAATTATGTGTGAGACGTTTTCACTCTACATTTTTGTTAGGCAATGCTGTTAAAAAATACTTTTGCAACCGCACTCATGTTTGAAGCAGCGACGGCTTCCCATAAACATAGATTGTGTGGTTAGGGCTTAAAATATGCTGTAGCATCTACATGCACATGAAAAAAAGTAACTCAGATAAACGAAATGAAGTAAATAAAGTAAATTAAGATTTGCTTTTCACCCTTTTTTTTAATACTAAGTATCTTAATTAATTTACATGAATATAATTTTTTTAAAGTACACGGAGAGTAATATTTTGAGGGCTGCTATTAGGAATTTATGACGCCATAGCTTGATGTAAAGTATTTGACATACTTTTGTCAGAGTATTCTCGAATTTTATCTATTTCATATCTAACAAGACAGCAACTCAAATAGAATGCTAGTATTCCTTTTGTAAAACTATATTTTTTTCTTCTTAAAGGGTTCGTTTAACAATGTTAAATCTGAGATACACGGTCTTACGTGTTATCAGTGTTTGTGATATGGTGTAATATTGGAGCCCTAAACAAATTGCGCTTCAAAATGATCAAGAAGTGCCTGAAAAAAAGTAAAAATCTTTGAGTGACCGGTTTTACCATACTCGATTTACCCAATAAATTGTAGTGTTATGAAAACCGTTCGGCAAACGGTTTTCAATTTTTTAAATTCCAATCATAAATATCTTGATAATCAGACAGGCGATCGGCTTGTCTGAGACAAAGTCACGGTATCCCTTTAAAGGTCTATGCTCTGACTGAGAAAGCAGCTCTAATAGGACGTTAATGATTTTACAATCCTATGCTTTAACCTTTCATAAATACCACAGAAACTATGTAAAAACACAATTTAAAACCCATGCATGCACAGAGAACACATGAAGAACAAACAAAATATTCAGCCTTCATATTCATCAACCCCGTTTCTTCTATTCACTGATCTTTTTTTAAATCAATTTGATTATTTTTTTAATTGAAAGTCAATAAAAGCATTACATTATTTCCATATTTATTCTTTCATTCAGCCACTTATAATTTCCATTATAACAATGTACACACAACGTTAATGTAATCAAAACACATATTTCTAAATAGTTTTTTTGCAAACAGAACTGGGTCGCCATCAGTGATAATGTCGCGATTTAACCAAAAGAATGTTCCTGATTACCCAGAAAAAAGAACGAAAGTGAAAAGCTATACAAATCATGTTCACATCAAGTGAAATATAAGCAATTAGAACCTTATAGTTCCTCCTCGTCTGTGATCGACATCCTTCCTCATGACAGATATCTCTTTAGATAAGACAAACACAAATCTAAGAATGATTCCCTTTCATTTCAATTGTGATACACTGTATATCCTTACTCATTTCCGGGACAACAAGAGTTGGAGATGTTTACTAGCGTGTATATGAAAGAGGAGCAAGGGGGCAACTCGCCCCTCCTCATAGGTTTCCGACCAGGAAAAAGCCTGGTAGCAAGCGAGTAACGAATCACTGTAAAGCGAAGAAACGCATACTATGTAATCATGATATTGGTCAACAGACTAACTCTTTCTTCCTCAGTTTCATTTAGGGTGATCCCCCTCCATCTCCCCCGTTATATGTATCACAGTTGGAAATGTTTTGCCCCTCCTGACGCCTCTACACTCCTCTACACTGAGGGGATACAAATTAAAATGTTGGCACTTTGGTCAAAGGAGAAACAAAATTTCAGGTTTGTCATTCGTTTAAAGGGGATAACAATTTGGTCAAAGGGGATAACAATTTCCAGTTTTGGCATTTGGTCAAAGGGGATAAATATTTCTGGTATGCCATTCGGTCAAAGGGGATACAAATTTCCGGTTTGGTATTCGGTCAAAGGGGATACAAAATTCCGGTTTGGCATTTTATCAAAGGGGATAAATATATTTCAGGTTTGGCTATTAGCTCACACAAGTGGAGTAAATCGAATATGTATCATTCATATGTATTTTATTATTTGTACTTATTTATTTATATTCGTAAATGTATGAAAATGTCCAGATTTTGGCATTTGGTCAAAGGGGATAAAAATTTCCAGTTTGGGGCATTTGGTCATAGGGGATAACAATTCTGGTTTTGTATTTGGTCAAAGGGGATAACAAATTCTGGATTTGGTCGAATGGGGATAAAAATGTCCGGTTTTCAAGACATGGTTTTGCTATTGGCTGACTGAATCAATTGAAAATGTATCGTCATATGTTTTTCATTATTTGTATTTATTTATATTCGTAAATATTTGAAAATGCCCAGATTTGGGCATTTGGTCAAAAGGGGATAACATTTTCCAGTTTCATGACATGGTTTTGCTATTGCCTTACACAAGTGGGTTGTATATGAATCATAGATATGTATTTTATTATCTGTACTTATGTTTGTAAATAAAAAATATTCATTTTTGTAAAAGAAAGATATTACTTGATTTGTCTTTGATTATATGAATATTTGTTACAGTTATTATTTGGTTATTTTTGTTAGTAATACAATTTTCTCTGCCTACATTTATTTTGTAGATTTCTTTCATTAAATTGTGGTTGTGATTGTACTATATGATACTGACAGATGAATCAATTAATAAGTGAGAATGATTATGTACAGTGTAAATAGAGAGAGAGAGAGAGAGAGAGAGAGAGAGGGAGAATTAGAGAGAATTGGCGCTTGGAATGAGACGAACATGGGCATTAAGTAATTAATTGGCAAAAGTTTCTTGAATAAATCATGTTAGATGCAAAATAATGTCACAGACACGTAGTTTTTCCAAAGTACACTAGTATAGGAAAACAGTAACAATTTACCAGTAAATGAGCATAAAATTGCTTCACTTAATCTGGATTTTTCAATATTCCTAGACCTATATACCAAAGTTTTCCTAAAATCTGATTTCCTTTGAAAAAATTTATTGTTTGAAGATGTTTTCCGGAACACATTGACAAAGATCAGTCATGATTGTGTACATCATGCAGCCAAGAAAGGACCCATAATAATAATAATAATTCATCATAACAAACGAAAGACACATGTTCATTCTAAAACAAAACACACGCGCACACTCACACACGCACCCACGGCAACGTGCAATTCAAGTGCTACAAGGAGAGACGGATCTTTAAAACCTGAACATGCTATGTTTTACGCCCAATACAGCTAAGAAAAAATATAATTGTCTAAATAATTGACGACATGGTGCAGTATCGCAAAACATTTATATAATATCAGTCAATGACCTCGTTTTACATGTTAACGTTACAACTATATGTATTATTTACATGCACTGTACAGGATAAAGATACACTTTTTACATCTTGGTTATTGTACGTGTTACTATAGACTAAAGCAGGTTTGACTGTATTAATTTTCAAAGTCTCATGGTAAAGGTAATCCGAAAGTGCATATGGAGCCCTTATAGACATGCATATAAATCTGGAAGATTTCTACCAAACCCTGAACAGCATAGTCTTGCAACTATCCTCCAGGAAAATCAAAAGGATAATGTTTTAGTGCAAGTATTTCAAAAGACACTAACACCAACTAACATTAAAGGTACTATGTCCCATTTGCAGGCCAAAAAAATGAAAAGGTTAAATTCCAATGGCATTTAAAAGACAATCCCAATTTAGAACTTCCCTACAAAAAGGGGGCTTGAAAATGTCTTTAAGTGGGAAAATAACGACTATAGTTGTTAAATCGACTTAGGAGCTATAGAGCCAGTAAGTAATAGTCTTATTTTCAGACCATTGTACCGAATGGTCGTACGTGTTATGCTGCGCAAAGATTCAATCAGTTTAATTTGGGCCATCACAAGAAGTGGGTTATTGATGTAGACAAATGCTCATGTACCCTTTACAGCTCATTTTATGTATGTTATTACCAAAGATGAAAAAGCCAGTCAATCACTCAATGGTGTCTGACAGTGAAGTCTAGCACGTAAACCGGTTTCCTTGCATAATTTGAATATTAGGACACAGCTAACGCTTAAATTTCACAGATAGGACATACATGACATATTCATAATTCCTACAAAGATCTACAGAATTTGATGTTGGCTGCAATAGGGACATAGTATCTTTAAGTAATGAGGATCATTGCATTTGAATTGATGCAACTAAAATAAAGTGCATGCATATAGTTTTGTATCAGGATAATTACGCCCTGGAGAATCATTTCCCGGAAAATCCCCCGGAAAACTACCCCCCCCCCCGTTTATTAAAGGGGAAGTCCAGTCTGATAATAAGTTGGTTTTAAATGTCCTCGGGGGGGGGGGGGGGGGGAGGTTATTTTCATATGGGGTAATTTTCCGGAGAGGGGGGGGGGGGGGGTAATGAAAATTCAATATTATTTAAAGTATCCTTTTTCTTCCCTAAAATTTCATTAATTGGTTGCCATAATGATTGATTATTAATTTTCTTATTTTCAATTTTATTAAGTCAACTTATTACGCTACTTTTCATGTTAATTTAAATTTCATTAATTTTGTAGGTGATCAAAGTGATATCTTACATAAACGAACTAATTCGAGAAGATATTGATTTGATTTGACCTTGAGTAATCCATGGTCGATTATTTATCTTACATATAGCTCCGATTAGTCTCATTTGACAACGCCTCCTATCGTCAGAGTCCAGCCCCTAACATGTTAGCATATGGACTTTTACCCCCAAAATTCGTTACAAATTCATTTTTGTCTAAACGAAAAGCACATCCACCCCGACGTACGTTGACACTAGCTCTTTCATTGGAACCCTCATGTCCCATTGACTTTTGAAAGTTCACCCACTGTAATTTGGTCAAAAAAGGTCGCTAGCTCGCCATAGGCTATATAACACATGTGTAACAAGTCGAACTTTGGACGCAATTTACCAAGCGATTTGAAGATTATAGGTCAAGCACACGAAGGATAAGAAGCATGAATTATCATAGATAATTTCTGCTTGGTTCATTTAGTCCAATTTATCCAACCCCCACCGTCATTTTTCCATTTAGTAAAAGCAAACATTTTGGCGTGGTAAGCAAAAACATGAATATTCATAAACGGTCAGACAATACAGCCTTTTAGTACGTAACGTATAGCATGGACATAATACGAATGGACATTCAACGTGATTCTTTCTTTGATCCAATCATAGTCACCGCCTTCTGATTATGTGCATCTTAATGAGAACATTCAGCTGTTTTAACAATAACGACTGCGTAAGGATTTTCGGTCATTGACAAAGGAGCAGTTTCCCTCTCTTGGGTTTTGTTTGGATGGTGTGCTCTGTAAGAGTGTATCTTAAATAAAAGCATCCTCAATGGGGAGCAGCAAAGTTGAAAAGCAGATGATTTTGGTGATATGAAATGTATTATTACTGATTCGCAAACTTTCGCACATACCTATGACCTTATAAAACAATTAGAAGGCCATGATCTGTATCAGCCCTGTGCGTTGTAACTCTGGAATATTCTGAGGAAATAGGGGGAAACGGGATTTTAAATCACAACCCAAAAATCTAAAAATAACCTCTATCTGGTAATATCAACCTTTTTTTCCAAAAAAAATACATGTACAGTACACGGAACAACATTTTCCGATTATAAGCCAGAACTGCACATCTATTTGCCATGATTTAGGCGAGTAATTATCTTCAGCGCATGTAGATTAACATGTGTAAAATCGCTATCTTGATTCTGTCTGCTTTTTGCCGGCGACCATGATGAGACAAAAGGGAAGAAACATGTACGGAATGTTATTGAGACGACATTGACGGAGACAATCACAATGAATTCGTTAAGAAAACGATGAATGTCCATCCGTAATAGGTCCATGCGTATAGTGAATGGGAATGGGCGATGATCCGTCCAGGAGATAGAGGTCAGTGGTTTGTGCTGGAAATGTTCCAGCGAGCGAAAATGAGACAACCAGAGCCATATGAGAGTTTAACAAGTGACACCTCCTTATTTCCATTGTTATGGTCTGTATGAATCAGTTTATAATTCTCAATATTGAATATTGGAGGAGAAGTTGAGTATAACCAGGTTAGGAAATGTGTTAGAGTAAATACTAATGATTATGATTCATAACTATCGAAATTCCTGTGTAAGCTTCGAATACTAATGTTTAATACATGCGTATGTATGTATATAAATGTTTGTGATCAACAATACACGATGTACTGTATATTGACAGGAGGAATAAGATATATGTGATTGTAAAGTTTCAGAGTTCTAAAGTTTATTAAGAACTGTTCAAACAGTGCATGATAGATTAAGACAAAGTTAAGACAGTTTCTCTTTTAACTTCAAATACACTGTTGCCCATATATTTGGAATAATTTTGTTATCACCTCTTTTTATGTAAAGCTTAGGAAATAATATAAATCTTTTAGGAACCTTAGAAATCTATATCTATATGACTTTTTAGATTAATCAAGAAAGTTCTGAGAATATTAAACCTTTATCTATCGAGAATAATTAATTAATTTATTCATCTATTTATTTCTGATATAATACAGGCTGGCACATTTTACAAATAATGGGGGTCTGCCATGAGGCCCTGTTTGGTAGCACTGTGCCATTCAATCACAATCATCAATACAAACAGATAACATCAACAAATAAAAATAGAGAAATAGAGAAAATACACACATACAGTTTATATATATAGATATATATATATATATATATATATATATATGCAATTATACAAATTAATTGGTATCCTCAAGAAAGGCGGAATATTCAAGAAATACCGTTGCACATTTGTATTATGTTATTGTATGTACAGACAGTAATTAGTTTGTAAATCAGATGATTGATAGTCATGAGATTTTCAGGCGTTCTTACAACAAAAAGAAAACATAATATTAAATCAACGAGAGAAGATGGCCTTTTCTGATAATGACAAAAACGTGATATGAAAAGAGGTAAGACAAATTCACTTTAACTTCATGGAAAAACGGGATAATTTTACTCAAAATATAAAGTTGACTAATTCATTTATCTTACTTTGTGGTTGTGCGACATGAACCATGAATGCCATGAGCGCCGCCGTACACCACCAAGCTGGCATACTACACCACCTCCCGCTACCATCCATTCTGTGCAACTCTGGGAGTTAGAAACTTGCAAGTTAGAACTGTATGTCGATGCTGTCATCAATTATGTCGATGTATTTAGAACGGTTGAGAGTGATCTAGTCGAAATGCATTTCATTGCATTTATCTTGTGAATGATATGCAATGGAAATATTGCTGATCGAGTGCACCTGAATGAAGATCTAGATGACGTAAATAATGTCAGTACATGTTATGCCCATAAAAGGATGACATGAATGTAAATTTCATGGCGACTCCACGAGGGGGCGGTACATGGGGACCTGAGCCCCTGGGATTCATCAATTTGAGCGAGTGGAGGGGTGATGCGTTAAAAAAAAAGTTGAGCAAATGTTACTGGGTAAATCGAAGTTGGGCAAATGTGTCCCATAATTGGGTTATTTTCTCCCGACCATTTACTATAAAGTCACCTCATGAAAGGTAAAAAAAAGTTGGGCAGATATTACTGGGTAAATCTAAGTTGGGCAAATGTCGTCCTATAATTGGGTTATTTCCTACCAATCATGTAGTAACCGATGAAATAATTGGGTAATGTTTTTGGGCAAATTAGAGTTGGGCCATTTTTGTCCAACAGTTGGGTTATTTTCTCCGAACCATTTATTTACCCAATTACATGTTCAATATAAGTTGGACAGATGTAAAAGGGCAAACGTAAGTCGGGCAACATTATTATTCAACAATATGGTTTTACTATTTTATTAGAGGTGTCATGGTCGAGTAGATATGTCACACGACGTGGATCACAAAGTCCATGGTTCGAGTCCCGCCGCGGCACTAACGCCTTTTGTATATAATATTTTATCCAACTTATTTGCCCGATCAATGTTTGATATATGCTACACATTATGGTGAGTATTGGGTGAATTTTTTATTGGGTAAATTTCTGTAGGTTAAAAGTTGGGTATTTTCTTTTTATCCAACACTGGGTTAATCATTCAAAATCTTTAATTTACCCAACAATTGGTTGGACACATAATCGCCCTCATGTTGGGTAAAATTTGGGCAATTTTTTGCCCAATATTTTTTAGAGTGCGCACCTTACATATCTCAAGAAAGAAAATGTACCCACCCCCTTTTCCTCTGTGCACTCCTGGCTTCTGGTTTGTCTAGTTTATCCTTGGTTGCCTTCTTGTCATTGTTTTACTGCTTGTAAAAAAATACATGTTTTACCTGTGCCCCTCCCCTCCTATCAGAGAATCATAGCCCCGCTACGGGATGGGAAACATATCAAACACGTCATAATAACAAGATAGGTCAGTTATTCTCTCATTTTGGTTGTTCTGCACACTGCTATCTTGTTTCGATATGAGGAAATAAAAATATTATACAATCGCACCAAGTCAGAATTTAAAACCACCAGCCCAGTTGGACTCAGGATCACAGTAAGTGTAATAGTATGTAATCATACACGTGCGGCAGACCACCGAGTCCTACCTTTCATCCGTAATTAATATTTTTCACCCGGATTCTGTATGTATCAGAAAAACAGGAAATTGAAAAAGAGGAACACATACACAGTAAATACATTTATGTTATCGGGATTACAGGAGCTTCGTACTCTTGAGTATTTTGACAACTGCACACTTAGGGCTATATTCTGAAAACTCCCTTAACTTTGCTTTAAACTTTCCTTTTACGTCCTCCAGTTAATTGAGTGTTATTACATAAAAGACCCCCAAATCTTGCATAAATAATGATAAAAACTATCATAGAAATAGCTTTGTTAACAAATTACAAACATATTCTGCTTCAGCGCTTACCAAGAAAAGAAAGCATCGGGGATTGTTTGCTGGTTACAGTGAGGTTGATGAAAGTGTCAAATTTAAGTACACAGTGCTTATCGATATCTTTGAATCGTTGAGTGTCTATGAGACACCTATGATATGTATTGTGCCGCGTTGATATTGACGAATTACTAAATTTATGTCTTTCAGAAGAATGACGTATAAGTCTGGTGTCGCGTCTAAAATTGATATACGTGGGGCGGAATCCACTGAAAACAGGGAGCCTCTATCTGGGGGAAGTCCCGCGTGTATCCGAAGTCGATGATCAGGAGGCAGACCCCCCCCCCCTCTCACTGCAACTATGAATATGAGGAGAGAGTGTATTAAGGGACACCTTGCGTGATTTACATCTATTGTATAAGGTTCAATTTTCCGGGGGCGGTATGCCGGGTTTACCCAACCAATGCTGATTAGACAACTGTAGTTCAGTAACCACATAGTCCATTTGATATCAAACTTTGGTTTTCCTTGTCTCGGAGGACTTTGATCTCACAGACTTTCTGACTATAGTCTTCAACGGAATTTAGTATTTGAACGTTCTTCTATAACCCAAATCTCCCAATTCGTAACCCCGTTAGCTCTTTTACAAAATGTTAAGGGAGAATTCCGTTTAAAGAACCAAGAACATACCTCTTTTAACATATCTGTAAGTTCTAAGTTTACGACAAAAATCATTACTGTTTTAATCTATTGTATCCTTCCATAACTTAATATATCGTTCTTCCAATTTGTTTAATATTGCTCTAAGTAACTAATGTTTTCTAAATATGTTTTTTTTAAAATAATAATAATAAATACTTATAAAGCGCACTTATCTAATAACTTACTCAAGGCGCTATCAAATTTATCAGAGAAATGTCGTATGATTGTATCATATGTAGCCAGAATTCAATCGTGGCTTTTGATCCAAAGAGCGCTAGTGGAAGTCGTTGTAGCTCGGCTTAGACGGCACTATTTACAGCTGCTCTATTTACTCCTTATATATATTTCAAATATTCAATATGAACTTTTTCGGGAATTAGTGAAAGGTATTGTTTCTCAATGTGATTCCTACCTTTACCTACATTATCAGATATCCTAATATCTGAATTATACATTAAAATAGGTTTATATGAGAGATTATTAAATCCGATCACTCCTAAGAGTATTTCTAAACAGAAATACAGCCTTCTTAATTTGTCAGACAAATTTGTAATCGCATAAGAATATGTCCGAGACGTTTTAAACACCAATTCCAATTTCTTTATATTTATTAACATTTTAAATATGCATATTATCAATATAAAATGATATTTCTTTAAAAATTTACCAGATTTATTAAATATCATAATACTTGTCGCACTTGTATTTACTTGCAAATTCCAAACATTACAATATGCACCTAGGTGGTGTAGCGCATTTTGTAGCCCCTCTGCTGAATGTGACATAATAACTAAATCATCAGCATATAACATGCAGGGTAAGAAAAATTAACGTACTTGGATGGCGGTCATTACCAAATACCGAACACAGTATCAGTGTGCAGCCCTGTTTTACACCGACGGATGTATGGAAGGCTGGAGTGCTACCCTGTTGAAACTTTATAGAAAATCGCACATCATATTTCAGTATATTCTCAAAAGGTCCTTTCTTTGTATTTTGTATAGAAGTGCATTTCTATTTACCAAATCAAAGACCTTTCTGAAATCAACAAAACCAAAATGTATATTTTTTTTCTCTTCAAAAAACAAATCTATAATCGTCTCGAGGGTAAATATATGATCGGCGATACAGCTTCCCTTGCGGGTTTAATGTTTCTAATTAATCATTTCATATTCATTCAAATAAATTGAAAATCTATTATACAATGCTTTATACAGTACTTATTGAGCTTGTAAATGAGGTATTTTATTGTTAATAATGTTCTGAATATCATTATTATTAGTACCAATCATAATATAGTGTAAGCGTTAGTATTAATATTATTATACATTTTAGTATTGGTATTAATATCAGTATCAGTATTACAATTAGTATCAGTATTAATATTTTTATTGTAATTATTATTAGTATGAGTATTAGTATTAGTATTAGTATTAGTATTATTATCATTACCATTACTATTATACTTGTCATAATGATCATTACCATCATCGTCATTGCCATCACCATTGTTATTGTTATTGATTACACGTATATTGTTTCGTTTAGGGTTGGGATTTGGATGATGACCGGCGACCGGAGCGAGCAACGTCAACATCAATACGGGTAGAGTTAGCAAACACCGAGGCCGAGTGGGGATGATAGGTATGTGAGACAAAGGGACTGTTTATGCGAGCTTTACTCTGCAAATGAGTTACATAGGGGAAGTTTCTCTCACTGTACATCACCCTCTAACCCAGGGTGTCTCTCTGCATGTATTAACTACGTTGGGCCGCTGCTTCCGGATCCGCCGCACCATCCCTCAGCCCTGAAAGGGGTCGAATATATAGGTGGTACCAGCAGGCGCGTACGAAAAAGGGGGGGGGGGGGGGGGGTTAAACCCCCCCCCTTCAGTTATTTTTATGTGTGAATTTCGGACCGAACCCCCCCCCTTTGTGATTTTTTTGTTGTTTAAATTAAGAAGAAAAAAAAAGTTGTGCCAATGGCCGACCTAGAAAAGGTGAGAGAGAAAAGGAGAGAGAGAAAAAAGTAGAGAGAAAAAGGAGAGAGAGAGAGAAAAAGAGAGAGAGAAAAAGGAGAGAGAAAAAAGGAGAGAGAAAAAAAGGAGAGAGATAGAGAGAAAAAAAGAGAGAAAAAAGGAGAGAGAGAGAGAAAAAGAAAGAGAGAGAGAAAAAAGTAGAGAGAAAAAAGGAGAGAGAGAGAGAAAAAGAGAGAGAGAAAAAGAGAGAGAGAAAAGGAGAGAGAAAAAAGGAGAGAGATAGAGAGAAAAAAAGAGAGAGAAAAAAGGAGAGAGATAGAGAGAAAAAAAGAGAGAGATAGAGAGAAAAAAAGAGAGAGAAAAAAGGAGAGAGAGAGAGAGAGAAAAAGAAAGAGAAAAAAGGAGAGAGAGAGAGAGAAAAGGAGAGAGAGAAAAAAGTAGAGAGAAAAAAGGAGAGAGAGAGAGAAAAAGAGAGAGAAAAGGAGAAAGAAAAAAGGAGAGAGATAGAGAGAAAAAAGAGAGAGAAAAAAGTAGAGAGAGAGAGAGAGAAAAAGAAAGAGAGAAAAAAGGAGAGAGAGAGGGAAAAAAAAGAGAGAGAAAAGGAGAGAGAGAGAGAGAAAAAGAGAGAGAGAAAAGGAGAGAGAAAAAAGGAGAGAGAGAGAGAGAAAAAAGGAGAGAGAAAACAGGAGAGAGAGAGAGAAAAGAGAGAGAGAGAGAGAGAGAGAGAAAAGGAGAGAGAGAGAGAAAAAGGAGAGAAAGAGAGAGAAAAAGAAAGACAATGGTTGCGCAAATGGGAAAGGGAATAGCCCTTTAATATATCGATATGTTGATAATGTTGTATGACATGATATGCCATGGTTGGTTATGGCAGATTTGCAGCCAAGAAATGCAATGCTTGATAAATACAAACAAATCTCAATCAAGGGAAAATGATTTGTATTACTTTTATTTCAACTAGAATCCTGCAAACGCCTCTAGAATCTACGTATATAATAATATAAATCAACATTATTTTACGGAGTAATGCATGACTTGACAAAGTTACATGAATTAAAATATTACGTACACGTATCTCAGCAGACATTCTTTATGTACTATGAGAAACCTCTGTAATAGATGCCGTAAATGTAAATGTATAACAGTTTGAAAACATGATATCTATGTATTTATGATGATTGTGACAGCGTGATATTGAAATGTTATGGTTTGTTTCCTCTACATACAAGGAACATGAACGGACTTTAACGTAGTGCTTGTTGGAGTCACTATGAAGACAATCTTCTCATTGACCATTGAGATAAATATATAAATTGAAATGTTATGGTTTGTTTCCTCTACATACAAGGAACATGAACGGACTTTAACGTAGTGCTTGTTAGAGTCACTATGAAGACAATCTTCTCATTGACCATTGAGATAAATATCTTATAGGAAAAGAATTGTTCAAAATTCTTTATGTACTATGAGAAACCTCTGTAATAGATGCCGTAAATGTAAATGTATAACAGTTTGAAAACATGATATCTATGTATTTATGATGATTGTGACAGAGTGATATTGAAATGTTATGGTTTGTTTCCTCTACATACAAGGAACATGAACGACTTTAACGTAGTGCTTGTTGGAGTCACTATGAAGACAATCTTCTCATTAACCATTGAGATAAATAGACTAACTGACCTGTCATGGGTCTCCCATGTCATTTAATTATTCCTTTGTATAACCTGATAGCTATATCCCGACGAAAACTATTTCTTAAAGCCTCTACCCAAGGTTTGATGTTAGTACCAAGTTTTTGATCGTATATTCGTATATCTAATGTATCGTATTTGATATCAGAACAACGAATTTGAATGAAATGTTTATACACAATTATGTACATTTATGAATAGATAACGTACCAAAATTCTTTCTTTTTATTAATGACAATACTTACTTTATGAAGTTAAATAAGTGCAATAAAAGTATACATCAGTAAAACCCGAACAAAGAAACGATGAAATTAATTCTGTGGGAAAAAATTGTTGTTATAATATTAAAACTAAGTGACGGATGGTGGCATCACAAAGTCAATACAGAGTTGCCGCTTTATCTCGATCATATAATCCTGTTCATAGTTTCTACTGTCATTGGACAATTCATAACATTATAAGTAGTTGTCAGATTATCTTCAAACGGAATTCTACTTTAACATTTTGTAAAAGAGCTAACGGGATTTCGAATTGGGTAATTGTGGATTATAGAACATTCACATACTAAATTCCGTTGAAGATTATAGTCAGAAAGTTTGTGAGCCGGATCACAGTCTTTTGAGACGAGGAAGAACAAAAGTTTTATATTTAACTCATAGCCTGCCGTAAGGCTGCATGCACGCTACCGTTATAGTGCTTTGTACATGCGAGCGAGCCATTGCTTCGGTGCTTCATACATGCTTGCACGCATTAGTAATAGCAGTTATTGTTCATGCTCATTGTAGTGTGCTGTGTGTTTCGCATGAACCATCGCATTAATCAGATTATCTCAAAAATAAACTTGGCACGGGGGATCTGGGGCTTGGCACAATGGGGATTACAGTTAATGGACTTTGTTGTTACTGAACTACAGTTGTCGAATCAGCATTGGCATACCACACCCGGAAAATGTAACCTTCTACAAAAATGTAAATCACGCCCTTGATACATTCTCTCCTCATTTCATAGTGACGGGGGGGGGGGGGGGTGGGGGGGGGGGGGGGGGTGTCCGCTTACCCCCTGTATATCAATTCAGGATTCACGCGGGGCTTCCCCTAGATATAGGCTCCCCGTTTGGAGTGGATTCTGCCCCAATTGTATTAATCTTAGATACGACACTAGACTTATACGTCCTTCTGGTTGTCAATTCTCAGCAGACTTTTTCTTTTTCTTATACACGTAAATGTATTAGTTCATCAATATCAACGTCATATAGTGCCCTATATAGACACTCAACGATTCAAAGATAGCTAAAACATGGTAATTAAGTTTGAAAATTCTATAAACTACACTGTAACCAGCAAACAATCCATAACGTATACTTGCTTTCATTTCTTGGTAAGCGCTAAAGCAGGATATATTTTTCATTCATCTTGTTTGTAATTTGTAATCACAGATATTTTTTTTATTAATCATATCATTCTCTATGCACAATACAACATTTCAAACGTTGATGCAACTAAATAAATGCAAATAATGGCGGTTAAGATTCTGGCAAGATTCATGTTTGTTAACGTTCATGTAAGCCTTTAGATTCATTTGAATCTTTTGGCTGAATCATAGGCCTAATTAAAATATAGGATTAAATGAGATTTACGTTTTTTAGCTGTACATTATGTTTCGCTTTCGATATGCAACATTGTATAGTTAAATCATATTATTTACTATTAACATAATTATGGAATTTAAAAAGCTCATATAAGGATACTACTAATACTACTATCTATGCCATTTTATTCTCTTATTTTCTTACTGGTCAACTGGTCTAGCAATGTACTCATGCCAAATGTATTAATATCCTGGAAGTCACTATGTAGTATTGGTGCTGACTGTTTCTCCACTTGCCAGTTGAATACCTTGACCGCTCGAAGTCGCCAAGGACGTTCGACCATCCTGCGACCCAGTTTTCTTGTACTTTGCCTTGACGCAATCGTCACTGCGACGCTGACCGGCTTGACCTCGGCAAAGTGGCAGTGCATCCATCGCACCCACTGCTCACGGACCTTCTTCTGCCGGACGCAGAACATGAGGAAGACGAGGAACCCCTGGAGGGAGTTTAAGACAAGGAAGAGGATGTTGAAGACAAGACGGGCACCACCAACGGCGAGGAAACCGAACAACCATGTCAGACCAAGCAAGAGAGAAATGGCGATGGCGTTCTGGACCCGTCGCCACATCTCACCGCGGTTGGCTTGGTTGGTCTTGTTGTCAGCGACGGACTTGCGGCATGACAAGCGTTGCATGATGATACCAAAGATGATGAAGTTGGCGGCAAGTAAGATAGCGACGATGAGTAAGACGCCGTAATACAGGGCAGGACCCGGTTTGACAAAGCAACTGTCAAGCGAAGAGAGAAAAACACACCATACTTAAGTTTGAGAACAGAGAGACCATTATCATCACCGTATTAATCTCTTCAACAAAATATTGACCACTTATAAGATTAATAACAATAATAATAATTTATATGTAATGATAGCGATAATGACAACTCGACAAGAAGCAGATAATTTTATTCATCATTACAATTGGAATAACTACATGGGCTTACACAGTTTTCATGTAAAGACGCAAAATGACGACCTTGTCAACACGGGTTTGCAAAAGATAATAATAATTTTATATACAATGTAACTACACGGGCCGACACAGTTTCCAAGAATAATGCAAATTGGCGACCTTGGGTTTTCACAAATATTATTATGCCTTTAATACAAGATGACGACTTACGAGAAAATGTAAAGATTTAACTTACTAAGTCGCGTCTCCCAAGTAGAGTGAGCTATCGACTGCTACCGTTATGATGCACACGAGAAGAGGCAAACCTGTAAACAACATTTAATTTCGGAAAGACTAAAGAATGTGTACAGATCAATGAAAAAATGTGTGAAATCAATATAGTTGAAAAGGTCCAATTTCCTCGGGAAGATTGACTTCTTGCTGCCTGATTGTTAACTTCTTTCGAGTATTCTAAATTTTGCGAGCGCGTAAAAATTTGACATCTTATAATAGTGGCAAACTTGTTTTGCTTCTCGTCAAATAGCTTAACACGCTTCCCGGATATGAATCAGGAGGCATTTGCCCGAGTTGGTAAAATATATCGTAGGACTTATGATACCATGGGATGTAGGACTATCTATGCTCCGATGACTCTAATTGAATTCCTAACTTCAACCCTATTTGCGCTGGGGCAGTAACCACTAAGTTACATGTCCTTTGAAATTTGATAATAATAATAATGGTGGAGAGTGGCAAGTGTGGATTAATGTCTTGTCAAAGGACCATAATGCTGGGATGTAATTGGAACCCTAAACCCTAGGGTTGCGAGTCAAGTAAACAACCTTCTATACCACGACACCTCCACATTATTTTTTTTAGTAGACCAAGACACTCACCATAAGCAAAAAACGCGGCCTTGAGCATAAAATGAGACACGGTGGCGTTTAAGACCTTGACGAAGAGGAGGTACATATTGATAGCTTCCACCAACATCCACGACATCGACGACAGCAGAAAGAAATGGATGAGAAAACCGACGACCACGCAACCCGCGGTCGGGTATCGGCGGTCGATACCGATGACGAACACGAGATAGAGCCTGAGGAGCGCGAAGCAAAGGTTGATCAGGATCTGCTGAGGTTGCTTCGAGCGTAGTTTTCTGTTTATATTGAAAAGGGAGATCAAATTTGATTATCAATATTCGTTTACAGTTTGTAGAATTATACGGGCCGACATGGTCAGGCACGTAGCCAGAGTTCGATGTTTGGGGGGGGGGGGGGGGGGGGCACCTACATGTAATCGATCGAGGTCAAAAAAAGTTCAACCGATCTTGGAAATTTTAGGGGGGGCACGTGCCCCCCCCCCCCCCCCCGTGGCTACGCGTATGGACATGGTGGCAGCATGGTCCCTGAAAAAGAACATGTAACACGTGAATTTTGTCTTTCGGGGTCCGTTCTTAAGGACCGAATCGTAAAATCGAAAAGAAAACCATGTAAAGCTTTGAGGATCGGGAACAATCCAACAAGATTTTAACATATATTTCAGGGAAAAGATTGTCCAATTCCGAAAAATTTCGCAAGCGAAATATATTAATTATCAAGCATAAAAAGTGCTGCCAAATTCCTCCCAATTAACGCAGACTTACACCCGTAAAGTGTTCTTCTGGCGAAATATAATAATTATCAAGCATAAAATGTGCTGCCAAATTCCTCCCAATTAACGCAGACTTACACCCGTAAAGTGTTCTTCTGGCATATTGATGAGATAGTAGAATGCGTTTTAAAGGGCAACTCCACTCCAAAAATGACGTACTTTCAATGGAAGCAGAAAAATCAGACAAACCAACCAAAAAAGTTTGAGCAAAATCGGATAACTAATAAGAAAGTTATGAACTTTTAATGACATGAAAAACTTTGAAAATCACAAGACAAATTGGCAACTCACTCATGAGTCTGTGACGTCATGTCCTCACTATCCACTAATTATTTTCTTTATATTGATAATATGAATTTCCTATTTTCTCCCTAATAATCTTATTTCTTCAAACCAGCATATTTTTCCAGTTAATTCATAAAAATGGGAATTTTGCTAAAAAACATTTACATAAAAATCAATAATTATGAGTATACAATATTCAGAAAATAGTCTCAATTCTTCAAAGTTCATGGAAGTTTTTGTGAAATGTCATGCACCCAATATGAAACAAATCATATATCCTGGGCAAAGGCATGGGGAAATCAAGTTTTAGGGGATAAAAAGGGAAATTAATGGGATTAAAGCAATTGATAAATAGTGAGGACATGACGTCACAAACTGATAACCAAACTGGCAGTTTGTGTAGTAATTTCCATTGTTTCAATTCAATTCAATTCAATTCTTTTATTCCTTCATATTCACAAGAAAACATGGACATTTGTTTTGGTCACATATTGTACAAATACATTATACATAATTATATGAGAAACTATATCGTTCCATAGTTTTACATACTTTTTCAAAAATGCATAACTTTTTTTTATTAGTTATCCGATTTTGCTCAAACTTTTTTGGATTGGTTTGTCTGATTTTTCTGCTCCTATTGAAATTAATTTTTTTTTGGAGTGGACTTGGACTTTAACAAGTGATTATGACCTACAAATGCAACATGTTAAAGTCGCAAAATAGCATATACAACTAGAAAGTTGTATATGAGATTTAGCATTAAAAGGGCCAGACTCGATTAGCACAAATTCTCATTTCTTTCACCACTATCAAATATTACTCCTTTCCATTAACAACAAAATCTTGTAGTTTTTTTCAAATCCAGCCAAATTGTGTAGAATTACCACTATTTTTGTTGACGATAATAATTCTATTAATGAAAACCAATCACAACTTATTAAATCATATCAAAGCCATTGAATGAGTAACCTCTTCCAAAAAATTATAATCATTTGTTTTAATCATAGCTATATCCATTCATATCTATTTACATGATGACAGATCGGTTAAATACTCTTTGAGACTTTTTAATTTAATTTTTGTTAAACATCACTTTATTGTTCAAACTTGCACAACAATAGCCCAGGAAATTTCCATTTTATCGGAAACACAGGGCATTAAAAGTACATATCATTTTATATAAACAAAAAATAAACTAATTTTACAACAAAGTGAGGATTGAGGAGTTTTGGATATTCCTAGCTATAGATGAAATAAAAGGAGCTAAATATTGAAAATTCATTTAATATATCAACTTAATCAATAGGAAGCATACATAATGAGTATTATGAGAGTATCATTTGGGTAAATGTTTAATACAAAGATGATTCTGTCGGTGCCAGGCAATGAAAAGAGGCGAGCAATAGAAAGAAAATATTAGACTGGTTACCCTTACATACTTGAAATGCGAAGAGGAATTTTGGTTTCCCATTTATTTGGCATTCTTTGAGTAGTAGATGACAAACGAAGATACAATAGATAGGTTGGATAGATCAGGGAGGTGAAAGAAAGGAGTGGAAACTCTTGTAATTTATTCCAACGCATTCGTGGTTCTAAAGCGTAACAATGGGATGTGTAACATTCCACTTGGCTTTGAAGTTCCATGCTCCGAGCCGCTCTTCCACTGCGGGGAATTTCGGAGGCCAGGCACCAGTTTCACATTTATTACAAAATATTAAATTACCGGCAAAATTTCAGTGTAAATCATAAACTTTATAATGAGATTGTATTGGGAATAGTGCATCAAACAATTTTTCAGATTTAGTACTCCGCCCTTCCTAAAATTTGTGTGCCAGAGTTGGTAAAAGAAAAATTATATCCTGACAAAATCTCATTTTTTTTGGATAATGCGCTAATTTGTGCATGTTTTAATGTTCTGTTATTAAATCCATGATTTACAATCTTCGATAAGTTTAAGTTTGCTTATGCGTGTTTTCGCGTGTTTTCGCGTGTTTTTGTATTTTTGCAGTTGGAAAAAAGGGGGAAATTACACAAGTTTGTGTTCGCTTGTTCTACTCGTTACACATTCAACAATTGATGAGAAATCATTGAAAGGGACAGCGAACAGTTGCTGGGATACCATTTCCTGATGTAGGAATTCTAAATCCTGATATTTCATGCGCTCTTTTATCTCACCACCTGGTCAACAGTTGCATATTAACGCATAACTTTTCGGCGGCTTGGAGCATGGGGTCAAAGGAAAGCGGATTGAATCCACTCCTTTCTTTCACCTCCCTGGATAGATTCTGTCGAACTTGTTCCAAGTTGACAGGTTTTCCGATTTCGTTAAACAGCTGCTTTAGCCTCGTCACATTGTCTGGCGAAATATGACCTCTAGAGCCGATTTCCAAAGGAAAATACACCACAGAATATCCATTAGCTTGAATGTCGGTAACTAAGGGGGCATATTCTTTTGATTTATATTCATGTGCATTAACTACATTCGTTTCAAAAGGAACTGACAATTCAAGTATGAGAATTTTCTTTAAGTTCTTCCAAAAAACACAAATGTCTTGAATGAGGTTGGTTTGAGTAGACTCTAGTGGAATTGTGGAGATGCCTTCTTTTGTCCATCGCTCTACATTCAGGTCTGTGTAAATTATAGTGTCGCTAAGAGAAGCGATGCCTCCTTGAATAATTTCGGCAAGATACAAAAGTACGTTGTCATGGCGCCAAGTATAGCGTCCCTCGTCAAGTGACACATGGCATGCGTTCAATACAGCGTGTACTGATTCTCTATTTTCACATTTTTTACAGTTTGCTGATGCCCTTTTCCCCCATCGAGAAAGGTTTGCATTTGTATTAAGTGTATCTGAAAGCGAATTCATGAGAAACTTTGCAACCTTGTTGGGTAGATTTTACATCAGGCTTTTCCATTCTACTGATTTTGATTCCGGATTTGCAAGTTGAAAAAATCTTGCCTTGGACTGAAATTGACTGGATATGATTCAGCCAGTCTCGCGACCTTTTTTGTTTTAACATTTCACGAAATGATTTCTTTTCATCTCTAGAAGGAGTGCATGATCTCTGTCTATCCAAATTATGTAATATCAGATCATTTCATGAGATGTTAAAGACGGGACACATGAACAAGGGGATCCCTGCCATCTGTGTCGTCATTAACATATCATGAAATGATCTCTTTTCATCTCTAGAAGGAGTGCATGATCTCTGTCTATCCAAATTATGTAATATCAGATGATTTTATGAGATGTTATGGACGGGACACATGAACAGAGGGGACCCCTGCACTCTGTGTCGTCATTAACATCTCATGAAATGATCTCTTTTTATCTCTAGAAGGAGTGCATGATCTCTGTCTATCCAAATTATGTAATATCAGATCATTTCATGAGATGTTAAGGACGGGACACATGAACAGGGGGGATCCCTGCCATCTGTGTTGTCATTAACATCTCACGAAATTATCTCTTTTCATCTCTAGAAGGAGTGCATGATCTCTGTCTATCCAAATTATGTAATATCAAATCATTTCATGAGATGTTAAGGACGGGACACATGAAAAGGGGGGACCCCTGCCATCTGTGTCGTCATGAAATGATCTCTTTCCATCACTAGAAGGAGTGCATGATCTCTGTCTATCCAAATTATGTAATATCAGATCATTTCATGAGATGTTAAGGACGGGACACATGAACAGGGGGGGGGGGGGGACCCCTGCCATCTGTGTCGTCATGAGTCTTTAACCGGTTTCTTCAATTTTGGAAGAGTGGCATTAGGATCTTGAAGCGATTGAAAAACATTGTGACTATTCACCACTGTTTTCCTTTTTTCTGGTCCACTGAGATTCTCTCTGAAGGGCAACATCTTGGCAATTATTATCCTTAGCATCACCAGTAGCTCTTATTCTTGTGTAGTTTATTGTGTGAGCTTCACAGTATAAATCAGGAATGTTGAGTATGTTAGGGCATTCTGGCATGTGAAGGAAGGCCAACGTGGCCGGTCTGACAAGGCCGGACCATTTTCAATTATCTATTACATAATGCTTCTAGTAATTTTAGATGGGTATCAGTGAGCTCATTGACTATGAGGTGGAATCTCAGTGATGGCAGAAAAAAGTCGGCAAATACTTTCAATTTGAATTCATTACGAACCAGAGCTTTATCAATATTTGTAACACCGACTTCAATCGTTGATTTTACATACGGATATATATCATCTGATGAGTAGTCACATGATACAAGTGAACCTAGAAATTTGAACTCTTCAGTTTTCAGGGTTTCAAGTTCGATATTATCTAAGTGAAATTGCAAGTCAGTTGGTGAATCTCCAGATATTGCAAGGGTTCTACACGTTCTCTGTTTCAAGTGTAACCCAAGCGACGAAGTTCGACTAGAGATTGTATTCATGAGTCGCTGATGGGTTCTCTCATTACCTGTTATTAAACAAAATCATCTACGAATGATGCAGTGATGAGCTTTTGGCCATATAGCTCGTATCCGAATCGGCTATTATCCGACAAAACTTCAATAATTGGATTAGCATTAGTAATATTATACTGATATGAAATTTAAAGAAAGTGATGGATTTTGTGATTGAACATCAGTTCAATCCTTATCGATGTTTTTCAAACACCAATCCGGTGTCACGTTTATGCTATCATAGATTCCAAGGTAATGTTATTAACAAAATGGAGTATATATTATTTTGCAAAACAAAATAAAGAATCATCCATGACAACATGTTGTCTCCTGGCACCAGTGGTGTAGGTAAGTAAAAAGCATGGGTGGCTTCGCCATCCAGTCGAACGGTATAACCACAACAATTAAATTAAACGCAGTGAAAGAGAGAAAATACGC